>JAPTMW010000003.1:14039965-14050468 GCA_029822955.1 Ostorhinchus angustatus
CGCTCTGTACCCCCAGCTCTGAAAGAGGAATTAACTGAAGCATTTCCATGTAAACACGAAGGAAATTGCTTTAATTCTGAATTATTTTATTCCGAATAAATGATTCTGAATCTAAAAAACATCATGTAAATGTAGCCAGTGTGTCCAATAATAAAAGGCAGGAGTCCATTGGCCATATTTTGATGACTTATAACATATAAAATGGTAAAATGCAGCAAGACTGAATATGCTTACGGGGATAACAAAGTGAGTTAACCTTTAACCTTTTAGTGCTTACTACTACATTATTTCGCAGAAAGTTTACTTTGGTTTTTATCAGCGTTGCAGGCTTTTGCACCTTTTATTTCCTAAATCTTCAAACATTTAATACTTCTCTACAGTGCCCTGTGAGCAAAGGAGCCAGTATTTTTCATTTACTACAAAACTGTTTTGCATATAACTCCACATAGTTAATTTTAGGTAAATGTAGGTATGAATTGTATGCGTGTTTGTCAAACACATTTGAAGGGTAGACCCAGAACTAGATATGACTCTTGTTTTAAAGCAGTACTGTAAGTGAACACATGGACTAGTGTTTGATAGTTTATGTAATCCTCAACAGGATCGCACAAAAACTACTGCAAAGATTTTATGAAACTTAGTGAAAGGATAAATCATGGACAGACAAACTTCAGATTATACAAAGATTCAGCTAAAAGAGTAGAATTTTCTTTCACTTTTTCTAACACTGAGCTCTGGTGTTGGACTGAATTGCAGATGGTGGTGCTTTTGTGGTGGTATGTACTTGCAGAGTACTTAAATGAACAGATGCTTTTTTTATTGTTGCTTTATAAGGTTGTCTCTTCATCTATTAATTGTCGGTAGGTGGGGAAACATGCTCGACAAATGAAACAATGTGCAGGTCAGAAACATGGACGAAGACAGCTTGTCTGTATCACACAGAATGCATTCTACTGACACACACTAAATGTAGCAGTAACTGTTTGTGTTAAGAAGAAAGCCCCCTGTGCACCTCAGGCTCTGATAATGAAAATGGATTTTGATCACTTCAGTCGAGTTCAGTCTGGCCAGTACTTCCCTACTTAAGAAGAGCAAAGTTAACTGAGGTAACTGTACACGGCCTTTTGCTTACTGTAACTCCTGGCAAATATCATTAAGAAATCAAATGTAGCGCAGAAGCTGCACTCTCTCAAAATAACCAATAAAAAGGATTCTGTTTTAAAAAAATCATGTCATCCCTGTTCAGCTATTTAATTTATTTATTGTTCTACATCGCCATAGAGGGTAATATTTGGCTGCTTCTCTGCGTAATTGATAAATGTATTCTCATTTCCATTTCTGTAGAAACCAGTAGTGTGCTGCTCTAGGATCCATCTGTGTGGAAAATGGGGGCTGATTGATGCTGCTGCAGTGGAAGTGAGCTATAAAAGCTATAGTGGAAATGCTGAATCACAGGGACAAAACATTCAATTATAAAGGAAACCAAAAGGTTAAAGCTCTCTTTAAACGTTAAGTGGCCTCCACATAAAAGTCCATAAGAATCCAATTTACTTTTAAATGCACCATTAGAATGTTTTGAGCATGAATATTCAATTTTAGTCTGACATGTTTTTATTTGACATGCTGAGTGTTTCTATAAAAAATGGATTTGGTAATGGACATATAGATAGGCTACAGTATATGTATAATTTGAGCTACTATTAGCTGATACTTGTCTTTGTGCTCTTTCTCATAAATTAACTCTAGTTTCATTTAAGAAAAACACATGAGGAAAAGCTGTATCAGCTCCAGTGTCAGATGTGAACATCTGTTTCCTTATTTCCAAAAAGGGATTTAGGGTAAAATCCTGTCAGCTGGGATGTTTCTTCTGGCTAGGCAATATGACTAAAATATATATATATATGTTTAAGCTTGGAGACGAATGGAATTTATAAATGAAAATCCATCTGCAAAACACAGACCTATTTTGAAGTAAAAAAATATGCATATTTACATGACACTTAAGAATAAATGAATTAAGAATATTTACTCCATCAGAAAAATAAGCATATGTCAAACATACAGGTTATCGAGTTTATCTTCACAGTCAGTGCCAGGAGCTAAATCAAGGTCCAGAATGACATCCAGTTGAATAATAATAGTGAAAATCAAACAGACAGAGCAAAAAAGTCAACACAACATTCTAACACAACAGCACCAGCAACTTTTTTCAGATATCTGCAGCCCTTAGTTAGTGTTAGTTATCCGAACACATGGCAGCGACTGATACTGTTAAAAAGTCAACTCTCAGTGGCTTTAAGACCTACATCCTAAAACACAGACTGCAGATTCTGCTTGTGTGTGTCACTTATGTGCTCTGAAAACTCACTATAAGACATTCAGCAGCAGGTAGCCACATGTTCCTGTGTCTATAGGCTCATATACAGTGTAAGATTGCAGTAGTCTATTAGTTTATCAGCAGCTACATCGTGCAACATGTGCAGAGTGTGTCTTTTCAAGGCGGGTCGCAGAAGCCGGATGTTTAGGGAACATTAACTTGGATCCACACTCAGCCACAGTGAGTGTGGAGTTAGAGGAATAGTAAAGTGTCTTCAGTTTCACTTTCACTTGCACCGCTCTGCCGATGTTTCTGTCCTGTTCATTATTTAAGAGCAGATTCAAGCAGAAGCAAAAAAAAATCTTGAATTAAGTAAAAAAATATCTGCCAATGGTACAAGTGAAATGTATCTTGGTAAGATTTATTGAAATAAGATTTTCAAGATCTATTGTCTGAAAATAAGTTCTTATATCTCACGGAAAAGTTACTCTTTAGGTGATTATGTCTTATTTTAAGTGTGATGAAATATTTTGACTAGAAATGAGAAAAATACACTTGGTAAGATTCAGATTTTTGTTAAGTCACTTCTCCACAGTCACTCATGGTCATTGACATGTTACCTCCTTCACAGGCTGTTCCATCACCAGTAGTGACATTTACTCATAGTACTGTCCGATTACGTGGGCTGTGATGGACTGGTCACTGACCCTGTGCAGCAGACACCAGTCTAAGACGACACAATATCGACCAGTGCTGGGTCACGTCTTTACAACAATGGCGGATTGCAAAGCTTACAGCTGCATAAACAAGCGTGAACAAGTGCTTTCCACTCAATCTCGCTGTCTGACTGCTGCTTGTTTACTCACATTCGATCACCTTGAAAGGTCACTTATGGCTGGTAATGGCTGCTCCCCATAGCTTCTGCCCCCTCGCATAAATCACACAATAAAAAGGTCCAGTGTGGTGCATTTACGGCGATTTTTGTTAACTGAATTTGCGCCTCTACACTCTAATAAAAAAAAGCACAATTAATGTGGTAAGCATGACCAGTGCAGGTACACTTTAACTCAAACAACACTGAGCTTTTTTCAATACCCAGTAGAATTGAAACAATTTGATCCATGCTGTGAAAGTAGCGGCATTTGCATCCAGCCCTATACCTATAATAAATCAATAAAAAACTAAAATGGAAAGACACATAGGATATAGATCCAAATATGGAGATCCGTGTCATTTATACTGTTTCTGAGTTTCATTCACTATCATAGAACTGTTGTTACACTCTTAACTTTATATTAGAGTTAAAAGAAACTCCATTGTTGACTTGGCGTGGATCGGTGGTCTCTCTTGCCAAACTCATCCATCCGCCCACCCTCATCTCTGTCCAAATATTAGATTGTGAATATTTGGTGTGTTTGTGTGCGTGTAGTGCATACACATTAAACATGTACTGCAGAGACAAACAGGAAGTGTTAAGTCACTGTCTTCCTTTGTGACTTTATCCCTCTCTCCTCCACTCCTGACGTCGGTATCTCCTTCTCTCTGAAGTATCCCATCCTCCTCCCTCCCACTTGTTTACATCTAGTCTGAGCACCTCCAGGCTTCGGCTTTTCCTCCCCCCAGCGCAGACCGACATTTCACCGCCGACAGGGGACTAAGGTTTACTGTTTGGACATGACAAATTAGCGTGAAGGCTTTTTTTGTTCTCCGGTCCTTTAGCAACCAGAGATCACAAGTGTTTGGTAACCGTAAGCCTGTTCACACAGTTGGTTATACCAAATTGTTTATTTCCCACTTTAGAAAGCGTAGCTCTTAGATATAAGGAGGGGTTTCTGATTTTGAAGACTTTTCAACATTCAGTTTGAGTTCATCCGGCACATAAAGAGGCATGTTTAAGCAACAAATGGATGAAAGGAACCAACATGTGTACGCCATTTCTAATATTGCAGGGTGCACATTTTTGAGAGGCAGTTAAGAATGTGACATTTTTGAGAAAGCATGGTATACAGACCTTTTAAGGCGCAAGGTGCTCAAAGTGTCTCCGTAATAGCAAGTGTGGGGAGATAATTGACTCCACTAAGGGCATCTAAAAAGCACTCTGAGATGAGAGCTGTATTTAAGGAAAGTTTTATTATCTGCTTTTAAATGCCAAGCCATGCACCGTTTTTGCCTGTGGGGGGAGAATGCTTCTTAAATGCCAGCATTAAGTGCAGAATATTACCTGATGGTTGCGACTGAGATTCAGCTGCTGGCAGAGATAGCGGGCGGTCAACCCCTCTGCCTGATAGTCTGTTACAGAGAATGGTACAGGAAGTGATTAGTCAAAGCTCCCTGCAGCCACTGCTCTTATCTGAGAGGAAGATGTATGACATCCAAAGGAGGCGGCACTGACTATCTTACAGTATGTGATGCTGAGCACACTTCTGCTTAAATCTCTTGTTTGAAACTTTGTGTGTTGCTAAGAAAAAAATGAAAAAAGACAAAGCAAAACAAATGTCCGATATTTTTAAGCAAAAATGCCAGTCTCTGCATGAATGTGACAAATAATTAGCACTTTAACCCATAAAGACCCGGCCCTACTTTTGTTACAGTTCCCTAATACATTTTTGTCCCTATTTGTCTTTTCTTAAGTGATTCATCACCATTTATTCTATTATCCTCTTAATTTTGCATTATTCAGGGTAAATCATGTGTTTTCCTGTATTTAATTCACAGACCATCTAGATATTCATGAAATTCAAAGGTTATTATGTCAAAACAGAGAAAACTGAAGAAAAAGTGACTTTTTTCCAGCAATATATATCAGTAACTGAATGTAAAAACAAGTGTGTCCATCTATTTTCATTGATCCAACTCCATAACTTTTACTGGTGAATCAATGTTGTAGAAGATGACAGTGTTTCCAAGTTCACTTCGGAGCCTCTGAACGTCCAAATGGGTCATATCTGATGACCATCAAAAGAGAACAAACTGCATTTTACACCAATTATTTACATGTATTGATAGAATTAGTGCTTAAACTGATATTAAACATTTTACATCAGTAGATGCTTTTGGTCACCAGTGGTTGTTTGGGTCTTCATGGGTTAAAGCTATAATACACCACCCCACCGATTAAAAAAAAAAGTCACACGCAAAATTTCATTGGATCGCCTTTAGCTTTGATTGCAGGACATATTTGCCGTGCCATCGTTTATACCATGCAATGCTTATGCAATGTTACAGTCAATGTGACAGCACTTATTTCCATCCAGAGTTGGATTCATTTTTGGGAAAAAAAAAAACCAAACTTGTATTGATGATGGAACAGTCAGACCGCTGTGTACAGTCTTCTCCATCATATCACATATATTCTCAATGGGGTTCAGGTCTGAACCCTGTGGTGGCCAATCCAAGGGTGAAAAGGATGTCTCATGCTCCCTGAACCATTCATTCATTCATTCATTCATTCATTCATTTTCTGAACCATTTATCCACAAAAGGGTTGTGGAGATGCCGAAGCCCATCCCAGCTACCACCAGGTGAAGGTGGGGTACACCCAGGACACATCACCACTTCATCGCAGGACTAACAAATACAGTCCAAAAACCATTCACTCTCACATTCAAACCTATGGGTGATTTAGATTAAGCAGTTAACCCATTAAGGTGCATGTCTATGGTTGACTTTGGACCCATAGGTATTTTGGGATATGCTCCTATACCCCCACAGCCCTCTTTAAGACTAAGCAGTTCAGAAAATGATGGATACATTAACATAAGTAATACTTTTTATATTAATATATAAACATTTTTAGGTTTGAACAATCAACACACTCCTGAAATGTATAAAACACACTGTAGAATGAACTTTGAAACAGTTTTGCAGATGTAGTGAGTGTTTGGAGTAACTGAAAGATAGTGGGTAAAACTTTAATTTAATGTTAATTTGATGTGTGCAACCAAACAAATGCAAATGGAGGTAAAAATAACTGTCCCCACTATGGTTTTCAGCCAAAGAAAACAAACCCTCTGTCACAAGTCTTTTTGTTTCCGCCTTTGTTTCTCTTGTTTTCTCCTGCTAAAGGTCACCTTAAATGAGATTCTGTCTGTGAGGTGCTGAATAATAACAGAATATCTTTTTGATGATGATTTACCCTTGCGATTCTCTTGCATTGTTGAGGTACTTGTAGAGCGGTAGTAATTACAAACGAGCTGTTGGTTTACAGTGTTGTGAGAGAACGCAGGAGCTTTGTGCCACAGCAGAGTGTTTGTGCCACTGCACACATGCTGGTGTTGTGCAAAGGGGCAATAAAAGGCTTTATTAGACAGGCTTGAGTTCATTATAGACACTGTGTTTCTCTCAGCCTGCTTGGCTTAGATAAACCTCGCTCTGACCAAGGCCACATCCCTCCTGCTGTCGCCCCAGGTCCTCACTGAATTGATTTCAGTAATAAAGTGACAGTCTTGCCGTAATATACGGATGGCCTTTAATTCAAGCCTGTTACTGTGCCATGGGGCACTTGTTTAAGGCTTTATTTACACCCTTGCAGTGCTGCCTGGCATTCTGGGCTCCACGGTGAATCAGAACAGAAGATTTGCATAAAAGGTTTGAAATGCCAAAAGCTCTTAAAGTTGCTCAGGCAGTGTTTAAAGTACTCAGCTGTGAACTTGTGTGGGATGCAGCACTTTAGCTGCACTTAGACATGTTGTCATCAAAAGGATTGCAACTGTTGAAATTACTGTCCATAAAAGTTTCATTTTCCTCACTCCCTCCACAGCCAAAGGCCTACGCCTACTCACAAAGCAAACACTTTGTATTTAAAGTTCTGTCTTGACCTTAGAGTATCCAGCTCTGTTCATATATATGGACATATATATACATACATACATATATATATGCTGTATGACAGTTTCATGTTTAAAGATAGTGCTTGCCTTTTGTGGCTCCAGGGTGTGTAGAACTCAAATGTACATTGTCATATTCTTGGGTTTGTATCCACTACTGTACAGTTTGATGTCGTTTCCAATCCAGAGACAGATTACCTTTGCAAGCTGCGCCATCAATCAGGATCTCCATCGCTTGACCTGTGAAACACTGTAATTAAGTTAGCCTAATTAACTTAATGAAGTGTCACACTCGGCTGCCTTTACTATATAGAGTAAATTGAAAGAAAAATAGGCATCATTACTCATCAGATGTTCTGGTATTTAGAGTACGGCAGAAAGAGCGTGTTTTTGGGCGACTTCTCTAAAGGGTGTCTGTCTTAGTAAAGACCTTTAGCCAGTTTTTACTCTCTCAATGAGGCATTTTTCATTAGCACTGTGATTGTTTTAATCAGTTTCACTGGTGCATGTATGGAATGAAGATAAATCCTTGTATGTGATTGGAATTTGTCGTTCTTCATGTCTTATCTGCATTCAAGTATAATCTTAATGCCGTAAGGAGTGCGCGATCAATAGGCCGAAGGTTTTTACTCAAGCGTATGAGGTGGTTACAGCATGATAACCTCATCAATGATGGTTGTATTTTAGACGTGGCCAAAGTTTAAGCACAGTTTAATGTGATTTAAAGGCGAGCAGGGCCAGCTAAACTAGCCTGCAGGGAGCACAAGACACGGTCAAGGGTGGCCAGGCGGGACGCCAAAGACGAAGGGAAAATCAATGACTGGGAGTCACCTCAATCACTTTAACTAGGCGCTACAGACGCCCATGCCCCTCTCAGGGGCCAATTTGTGGAGTAAACAGGAGTGTGTGATTGCTGTCGGGGTCCCCAGTGGCCCCGACAGTCCATTTCTCTGAACCTGGCTCCATTCTAATAACCCTCTTAGCGGAGAGCGTACATGAGGTCAGTTTTCGGTCCCCCTCAGTATTTTATGGCCATAAACAGTGTAGTACACACTGAGCAGCAGCGCTACGAGCCTTCGTTAAGATAACATTCCCACAAGTCCCAGACTCCTGCTGTGTGGGCAGAAAGTATGCAATATTCTAATAGCATTTTGTTTAGAGACAAATGGTCGCTTTGTGTAAACTTTTGTTTAAAAATGTATGCAACGCAACTGAGCACATTCAGACTATAGGTGTGTCAGCATCTTGTACGTAGGACATACACAGTACGTAATCACATTTACTGTTTTTTATATGAAACATCATTTAAACATCATCGGTTTCCAGTACTTTGGTGTTTTATCCTAAAGGAAACCACATCTAAACTGTGGCAAAAGGATGACACTGGTAAAACATTAACATTGGGCTGCAAAAGCTACTAATATCAATGATCAGAAATTCTTATAATTCTGTTCTTTTCTCAGCAGAAGTTTTCAATAATGTCTTATTGAGCGTATATATGTACATAATGTTGAACCCAGAATAAGCAGCGCTGACTTGCTCATAGAACCCTGTGTTATAGACCAGTTACTGTAGAGACATACTGTATATTTAACAGAATGATTGTGCAGAACAGCATCTCACTATTGTCCCTTTTCCATTGACCCTCAAATTGCACCAAAACTCTCATTTTTCGATTAAAAGTTTTTGTGCTGGCAAGAGGGGGTTTTTCAGGCATTGCGCAATTAATATATCACGCAAAACTGCAAAGGAAAAACCTTTTTCCACAACTAGAGTCACATGAATAAAAAAAATGGATGTTGACGGACGTAACAACAAGCGTTGAAGAAGAGTTTTAAAAGAAACATGGTGTGGTATGTGTGGACACACTAGGAAACTGAATCATTTTTTAATTTAGTAGAGGATAGAGAGGAAATGTATTATAATAATGAATATATCTGTAAATCAACACGATATTTACATTCGTCGCCATGTTTATGGAATGACTTCTCGTGTTATCTCGCGATAATAAATAAACAAATCGCATTTGTGATTTAATGGAAAAAATGACATTATGCACTTCTGTTTTTTCAACATTTAGTAAATATCGGTAAAGTTTTGCGCATATATCCAATGAAAAAGCCACTAGTGTTGCTTTAAATCACACTAATGAGGTTGACAACACAGGTACAGTAGAAAGACCTGGTCTGCTGAAGCCTCACATGCTTTGGAGTTTTCTGTATGTTATTGTACAGGCGTCTCACTGCCGTCACCTGACTGAATCACAAAACAATGACCATAGACTCTGTTCATAGAAATATTTAAATGCCATGTGTAAAACCGGGCAAATGTGGACCTTCATTTGATAAAATATCAACGCAAGAACCTCTTTAAAAGTGAAAATACAATGAAGTTTACTTTGGTTTTCATGTCATCGAGTGTACTGTAAAGAATAATAAATGTATTTGTTAGCTTTGTTAACAGAAGCATCCCCTCATCAGTGGATTTTGTCAGTTTAATATCTTAATTTGACCATTTCGAGTAGTAACATTACACCATTAAACAACAGTAAAACAGCTTTGCCCATTAGCCTTTAGCCTGGCGCCGTCGTTGAAAAGTCTACACCATCATCAGCACCTCGAGGTTAGAGTGTGGTTTATCAAATACAGTCCCAGTACATAGTGGTTTTGTTTTACTGGCAGAAACAGAAAAACATTTATCATTCCACAGATAATTTGATATTTTTCTTACTCTTTGGACCGAATTATACTATTTCCTTTTTAACATATACTGTTACTTCAATATGTAGATTTTATATCTCTCCTCTCTTTCCCAAGATATTAATTACAGCCCTACATATAAAGTATCCAACAAAACATTAGACACAGGTTGACCTCTGGGTATTTTACATTTTATTTAGTGAATTTAATTTTCACATGATGAATTATAGTATAACTGCAAAAACGAACCGGCTAAGTAACATGTAATAATCAAAAAATGTGTTTGGGAAAAGTATGTTTTTATGTAGAGATTCACTGGATGACCTTTAAATAATACACATTCACTTAGTCAGAAGTCCCTTTTTTGTGTGATCTTTCCTCTTTTCAGGAACAAATCAAACGCCAGATTTCCTCCAGTGTCAGAACACATTGAACTACTTAAGGTTTCCTGCTTTATTCTAAAAGCTTTAAACTGAAAACGCATGCAAAGTAGCTCTCCTCCTCCCAACAATACGTCCTCCTCTTTGAGACGTCTGTAGTTATCTGACGAGGCAATAAAAAGAAAAAAACCTGCTTGTGCATTTTACCTCTGATTAAATTAGGCGTCGCCTGGTAAGTTCATCTCGGTATCAGTCATGCCTCACTAAAATGGAAATACGTT
>JAPTMW010000003.1:14117199-14131010 GCA_029822955.1 Ostorhinchus angustatus
CATACATAAGTACAAACATATTTAAAAAAGAAATACACTATTATTATAAATATTATGATTATTTTTCAATTGTTTTCCTAAACCAACCGACCACATTTATTTATTTATTTATTTATTCATTCATTTAATCTTTCTTTCTTTTTTTATTAGTATATTATGAATTCTTTTTTTTTCTTTCTTTTACTCAGCAATTTGCCTGAAAACCAGTGAAGACCAATATTTGTCCCTTTAAGAAGTACCCGATGTACAACCGCAACATTATCAATTTCTATCAATACCCTTTTTCTGGCTGTTATTATTATTATTATTACTATTATCTGTAATATAGTTCTAGTATCTTTGTTTATTATAATTTATTATGTTAATATTATCACTATTACCACTGTTGTTGATGATAATGATTTTTTTCCTTCTTTTTTTACCATTTATTGTTGTTACCAACTCCTTTGTCTTTTCTTTCATTTCTCTCTTTCTCTGTCTCTCTCTTTCTCTCTCACACACACACACACACACACATCAATGTAAAATGATGAATATGTAATTAGTATCTGTTTTTGTTTCATTTTATCTGTTGTCATGTCTTTCACATGTTTTGTTATGTACTGCTCACTTAATTAAAAACAAAAAAAACTAAATGCAGTTTGTAAGAGTAAGTCCTGGATGTAGGAGGACATCCTGATATTTCTGACGTGCTGAAATGTCCTTAATCTTTTTCTGGCACAAGAAATACTATAGTAAGATGTGGAGGACTGGGGGTTGGAACACAGGGCTGGCGTTCACATTACACAGTAAAATCTAGCAGGAACACGCTGTTATTGGATAACGGACACAGCATCTGGATGAATGATGTCACTTTTAAAGTGATTTTATGTCACAGTAAGGTGATATTATGCAGAGCTGGAAGGAGATCCTTTACTTACACTGACACTGGCAGAATATTTTTTTCTGGACTTAGAAATAAATATAAATCCAAAAATAAATACGTCAATACAAAAACTCAGAGGAAATAAAGTCACTGTTTTTAGGGCTGCCCTTAAGAGTATTTTTTTTCCATCCTGCATCAAGTTACTTCACAAAGGGCCTGCTCCAGGACACTGTATGAGACCGTAAACAAACAGGGCTGTGAACCACTCTGAGGTTTATCAGGCCACATCCAGTTGCTATTTTTCTGAATATTGCTGCTTATTGTATTTTGTGTTCAATATAACTCACTCTATGCCATGTTATGCAGCTTTCTCTAACAGAAAACTCTGACAACTCTGTATTTAGATCCAATCTGTATATATCTTAAGTATGTACAGCAGTAAAAACCAACGTTACAGGGAAAAAACAGCTTCTACAAACCAAAGTGGTAGTATTTAATGTGACCTCACTTTCCATTTAACTCATTTAACCTGTATTTAATTGTGGATAATTTTATACACACACAGGAGGAATGCTGAAGGGCGTTTATACACCAGGCAAGTGTATAAAGGGAGTTGTAGTGTTTCTTTTTCTGTTTTTCACTAAAATGTCACCTACTTTAGCGTAACTTCAGGCATAAACAGTTTTTTAAATGTGTCTTTAAGTCTTAGGCCAACATTATCTTTGTTGGTTTAGTAAAGTTCTAATGACCAAACACAAACTTTACTGTCAGTGGGAAGTAATATGCCACATGAAAATACATATTAAGCAAGCATTTTATTGTAAATATGAATTTTGACATATGTTAAAATGCAGCCCATGGTGTTGTTTTCCCACTGACAGTTCAAAGTTTGCATACACTTCTGGGATGTTACAATGTAATTGGAGCGTCAGCAGCCAATGAGAATTTATCTCCCACGAATTTTCTGATTGGTTGACAATTGTGGCACAAACGTAACGGAGTGCACAGTTTGAGCGAGTAAGCAGGCCAAGCTGAGTGAACATGAGATCTCCTGAGTGAGCGTGCAGCGGGCTGTCTGCACACGGAGAAAGACTTTGTGAGAGAGTTTGGACTGAAACTGAATGAAAGGTGGCACATGCATATCGATATTAGCAAACATGCAAAGACATTTGTAGAGCACAGAATAGATTCTTGTTTGTTTGGGTTTCATTTTTCCTCAAAATATAATTGGTGTGCTTGCTCAATATATTTTTCTGTGCTCAAAGTGTCCCGCTGTCCTTTCAGAATAAAGGCACCAAAATATCGCCAAAGTACTGATGTTATAAAACCCACAGTTCACATCAAAAAACTAGAAAAGCACTCGGAGAGCACAGACCTCCACCAAGGCAGATCAGTCCCCCCAGATCAGTCCAGATTTATTAAAACAAGAGCAACATAACAGTGAGGACAAAACCTGAGGAGTGACAGTCGGAGTCTGTAGTGTACAGGATGAATGTCTGGGTTATGCAGAGGTGAAGCTCAACAAAGATCCAGCGCACACGGCTTCAGGACCAAGCCTAAAATAGGGCTGATTGTGATGCACCACAGCTGTGTGGCGCACAGCAGGTGAGTCTGATGTCAGGATGAATGGAGAGGGAGGGGCTGTCAGGAACACCAGAGTGGACCATGACACTGGCCCTATCTGGCAAAATTCCTGGATCCAGACAGTGATCTGGTGGTAATCTATCCAGATCACCACCAAAATTTCATCATTTGTTCCATCATTTGTTCCAGTATCAAAATTTCCTAAAAATTTCATCAAAATCCATCCATAACTTCAAGTTATCTTGCTAAAAGACAAACCCAGATAAAAACATAACCTCCATGGTGGAGATAAAAAAAAACAGCACCAGAAGGCTCCAGATACACCACTAGATGTCACTGTTTTGACTGCAGCAGGTTTAGATTCACCTTCAGTGCACCTATGGCAGAGACAGACGCTAATGAATGAGTAGATGACTGTAATTCAGAGTCAGATGAAAGTCGTACAGTACTTCTCCACTGCAGTCAAACAGCTGTTGTGTCCCATTTCAGCCACTGAACCAGTACAGTCCTGCCATGTTTCGGTTTACCTCTCAACCCTCCCTTGGTTTCAGCTTATCCCTTTACTTTGCTTTTCTGCAACTGTCTGTGAACCGTACATCCTGTGGCATTAGTTCTGAATGTATCCCCTCAGTCATGTACAGAAAACCCGTTGACCTGCTACCACCTGTTGACTTCCTTCCTACACATCCCTGCATCTCCGTCTGTCTGCTGGCAGCCCCTGCCTACAGCTATAGTAGTGTGTTCACCTAATGAACTGTGGAGCTTGTGCTAGTAAAGTGATCCAGATCCAACAGTCTAATTAAACCACATGATGCAGTGTAGGTTTTCAGACTCTTTATTACTACTACTGACATAACCTATTAACTTAACATAACTATTAGACTTAGACTTATAGTGACACTTGGTTAAAGAACAGCTGAAGATATTACTTATTACTACCTTCATCTATAGCGAGAAAGAGCAGCAGTGTCACTAATAAAGGCCACATAAATGATCCAACAGTACACAGCATGTGTCACCCTGTGTTCAGCTTTGAACTAAATTATTCATTTTTAAGTGATAAGAAAACAAAAACAAAAACATAGAAACATGTGGTCTGTAGGACAGGGTTGACAGTGACCACATCCTCCCAATATGATCGGAAGTTGCCCGGACTAGTAAAATATAAAAATAAATAACCTATAAATGTAACTACAAACTTTTCTCTATGTTTTAGAGTGAAAAAAGTAAAACTATATAATGGAAATGTGTTTTTTTATGTTTACAACTATGAAAAACTTGAATTTATTAAGAAAAATAAGTGCAATTTTAACAATATTATGCCTCAGCTTCTCATTTACACGCATTCATTAGAACTGACAGATCACAGTGGATCTACAAATACACAAAACATTTAGTAACAGGCAGAATATTGGTACAATTACACTTATTTCTCTTAAGACAATTTAAGTTTTTCATATTTGCTCAGATTATTCAGATTTTATTGTTAAAGGATAGTTTGTAAATGTAAACATTTTCATGTAATTTGACTTTTTTTTTACACTAAAACAAAAATTTGTCCTTGTCATTATTTATAGGTTATTATGATAGTATTTTACTGGTCTGATCCATTTTAGATCATATTAGTCTGAATGTGGAACCTGAACTAAAATGATTTTTAACATTCTTGCTTCTTAATAGCTTCAGTGTAGTTTTCGCATTTCACAAATTCATCCCACGGGCTGGACTGGACCCTTTGGATGGCCGGTTTTGGCCCACAGGCCGTATGTTTGACACCTGCGCTGTATGAGATCAACCAGTGTGCAGAGTTAAAGCTCTGTGTTGAGTTCATGACTAGTGTAAAGTCACACTGCTCTGCTCAGGTCTGTCCAAACTCCTGATCCTGCTTGTACCTCGCCTACTGACATCGGTGGAATCTGTGTCAGCCCTGCTCCTCCTCTGCAGCCCTGTAACTCAGTAACTCTGCCTGTGCACACATTAGTGAGGGCTGAGCTGTCATCGGCCCGGCCGTTATTGTTCCCTCTGCTGCAGGAGGCGGAGAGCAGCCAGCTGGGCCTTGGCTCACCATAAATTGTACTGGGTTATGGCCATTGCAAAAAAAAAGGAGGGGAAATGGGTAGTTAAGACTGTGATAGTGTTATCTGCCACCTCCCTGCTGCTGCTGAGGATCAGCAGGGCGGAGCTGAGAAGGGCTGATAGAGTCACGCTGGCTGGAGGCGTCAGAGGATGGAAGCCTTGTAGACTATGATCACCGTAGAGTCTGTGATCTCAAAAGCCTTTAGAAAAGCCACTATGATGCAACTGCACCACTGGAAAAAACACTAAACCTACCATGAGTGGGTCCAGTTCACAAAAGAATTCACCATGTGTCATAAGAGATGAGGAAGTTTCACTATTTGAATGAAATAATCATAGGTTACAGAAAATTAGTCAGAAGAAATCATCTAACTTTAAAAAGTGTTGCCTTTACCATATATCAGCAGTGTCAAACTCAGTTTAGTTCAGGGACCACATGCAGCCCAATATGATCTGAAGTGGGCCAGACCAGTAAAATAATAACAACATAATAATATATAAATAATGTCACCTTCAAACTTTTCTCTATGTTATAGAGTTTAAAAAGTAAAACTACATTATGAGAACATTTACATCTACAAACTAACCTTAAAAAATGTGAATAACATGAACAACCATGAAAAAAACTAAAATGTATTAAGAAAAACTAGTACAATTTTAACAATAGTATGCCTCTGCATAATATTGCATTGCAACTTAAAGATCACAGTGGATCTACAAATACACAAAACATTTAGTAACAGGCAGAATATTGGTAAAACTGCACTTACTTCTCTTCAGACATTTCAGGTTGTTCAGATTTATTCAGGTTATTCACATTCATTCATTCATTCATCTTCTGAACCGCTTTGTCCTTAAAAAGGGTTGTGGGGGTACCAGATCCTATCCCAGCTACCAATGGGCAAAGGCAGGATACTCCCAGTTCATCGCAGGGCTCGCAGGTTATTCACATTTTTGTTAAAGGATGGTTTGTAACTGTAAACATATTAATGTAATTTTAATAGTAAAATTTGAAGTCAGTATTTATAGGTTATCATGTTAGTATATTTTAGTGATCGGACCCACTGAGATCAAATTGGGCTCAATGTGGCCCCTGAACTATCATGATTGTTAATATCTTGAGTGCAATTATTGCATTTCACAAATTCATGTCACAGACCGGATTAGACCCTTGGGTGAGCCGGTCTAAGCCCATGGACCACCCATGCCATACACACAAACACACACACACACACACATATATATATATATGTACACACACACACACACACACACACACTACATCTCACTGCTGAGTATCTGTAGGGCTCTCATGCTGACTTATTAATTGATAATAAACTGTGACTACAATCAACTGTTTGTCTATTTCTGTTCATATTATACCAGTACTCTACTATAAACCTAACAGTAGTTTACTTTATAGACCTTACTGTACATCTTGGCACTGAACCCTGGAACAGATGAATAAAACTTGTTTCTCTTTCTATTTTAGACTCTGGAAAAAAAATTACACAGAGCAGATTTAACCTTTAGTGTGTATGCTACGTTACTGTATTATCATTACGTACTCCTAGTGCCATCTTATGCAGCTGAATGAAGACAATTTCTCTCTCTGCAAATCAGATGAGTGAATTTGTCTGCTCCATAATGAGTCATGATGAGGTTAAGGAAGGTCATGTCACGATGATCACATGACCATGGGTCCAACCACACCTACGTTACTTTAATGTTACCTTTCTAAGTAGGTTAAGGCCATTTCAGCTGTCACTACCTTGTCCCATTTATGTACAGCAGCATAAATGCTTTTCTCAGTTCTTTTTGCTAGGATTACAATCACAGCTAGATGACAGAATATGAAATCCTTCTTCTAACAAGGCACCATGTGTTGAATGATGGCTCACTGTTAGCATTCCTGTTGCTTGGCTAGTTTTAATTAAGGTCATTTTTAGTGATTCCTTGGAGTCTTTCGGATCTAAAAATGTTCAGTTGGTCCGCATTACCCTGCAGGAGTTTGTGTAATGTCTTTGCTGACACTGTAAAGTCATGATTTTGGGCATAAAAACAAGTCCAGGTCGTATTCAGCTCCAGGTGTGTGACAGTATGTTGAAGAAGTCCCAGTTTATGCATCAACACCTTATGGACACTGGCTAAACATTTATCTCCTGTTGTACAGTGTTTACCTTTCGGTTTATTGTGGCATTTGTAACCTATCTTCATGTTCTTCATGCTTGATGTGGCAAGGCTGTTATACTGTTAATGAATAAGGGTTCCTACAGGTTTCTACAAGTTACATATAAGACATTTTTAATGCGACTTAGAACAGAATTTAATGCCCATTTCACAGCCTATTTCATGGACATACTGGCAAAAATTCATGACTCCTAGAATTTAGGCAACTCTATTTATTTACTCCAACGCCTTTATTCCCATTGTTCCGAGTTGAATTGATTTCTTGCACAAGTTGCAGCGAATTTCAAACTTGTTCCCCTCTGTTCGTGTCAACCAGGCCTAGAATGATCTTTTCTCCAATCAGGCATTATTAAATGTACACTTCTCCGTGCTTACTTCTTATTTGCTGTCCCTTAAAGTTCCCAAAGTGAGCTTTATGCTGCAGGTGTGTTGGGCTGAATGTTCTGTGATCATTTCTCACTGAGGGCTGCAAAGTTTGCAATAATTAGCTCCTAATTTCAATAGAAATTGCCTGGTTCGAACAGGTGGAACTGAGTAGACTAATGTTCCTTTCTTTGCAGCTTGGACATTTAACAGACATGTTTAAACACAAAATAGCAAACAAGTTTATGGCAACATAACTTCAGACCTACCGTATCAAATTGGATACCTTTTAAAGACTTTAAGGTATTAAATGGAGACTTGTAAATTCAAGACTTTTAAGACTTTTTAAGACCCCTTGGGAACCCTGTGAATGCAGGTTGCTGCTCTGAAGATGAGCTCACGTGTTGCTATAAAGAGTGAGAAACAAGTGATGCCCTCCTCAAAAATTTAAAGTTTTGTTGAAGGAGAAGAAATCTGTCCAGCCATCTGCCTGTTTATAATCTCCACCTACAAGGTTTTCAGCTTATTATGAAAGGATGGGATGTTACCCCAAAAGCTTTGGCAGCTGTTAAAATACATGCGCATGTGGTGTCTACCTCTTTGAGCTGATCAGCGCTGCCCCAGGACGCAGAGCGCTGGTGGGTGCTCCTCTTCTCTCCTGTTTCGTCACTCCAGCATCCAGGAGTCTGAAAAGAACATCAGAGTGAACAGTTAGTCACAGCACACCATCAGCTTCTTAATCAGGGTTCGTACACATTTTTCAAGGTCGAGTTCAAGCACTTTTAAGGGTCATTTTCAATTTTGTTTCCAGCACAGTACCTTATGACTGGGGTAAAATACATATCTACAGGACTACATATACTCACGATTTTTTTTTTCACTTTTTATCACAATGATGTACATCGCATTAAGCTATAAACATCTAAAATTATGTTTTATAATAGTAAAAAGTTTAGAAATTAAAGGACAACACAAAGTTTTATCCAAAAAAAGCGAAACCACTTGCACCGAACCAAAGATTAAGATAAAAATTTACCTTGAGTCGATCTGAGAGCGACCGCTAAATTTCTTTTTTAACATAAAGTTTATTTTTCTAAATGTATCACTGCTCTGTAATTAACTTTGGCTGGGAAGCTAACCTGGCAGAGTTAATATTAAAAATAAATAAATAAATCACATCACAGAGTTATAATGGCAAGCACTTTCAAGCACATAAACTAAAATTCAAGCATTTTTGAGACCTTGAACAAAAAAACTTTGAAATTCAAGCATTTTCAAGGATTTCAAGCACCTGTACAAACCCTGCTTAATGGGCAAATACTTATATGTTGACACATGGTCACTGGCACTGACTTCATACACATACGTAAGCTTTTCAGTTATCTGTACTTAAAAGTTTATTTTTCTGACATTTTTTTCCTTTAACTTCCTACATTTTAGTACAACTATCTGCGCTTTCTACTCCTTATGTTTTCAAAACAGATGCATCCTTGCCTTTTCTACATTAAGACCAATTAGAAGCTAAACGACTGGAACAATAATACATAAGACATTCCTTTAGTGTATCCATGCAGATGCATATCTCACACAGCAAAGACAAAAATTATGTAACAAGAAGAAACTGCCACAAAAGATGCAAAAAGACTTGAGTACATTTCAGTGCCTGTACTGTTTCACTTTTACTGCAATAACGAAGTGGAATCAGAACATCTATTTTTACACAACTATCTGTACTTCTGCTTGAGTAAAATGAAGTATGTACTTTTGCCACTTCTGGTCCTTGCTATTCATTTTTGATGCTTTATTTATATCCCATCCTGATGGTCTGTCTCCTCCAGTTTCTGGTTCCGTAACTGGCTAAAATGGTCGGCTTATGAGTTACCCCTCATTTCAAAGTTGTGGAGTTTTAGACTAACAGCATTATTAACCTGTTTATGACGGTATCCCTGCTGGACCTGCAGGTGACAAACAGTGATGTACAAATGTGTAACAGTGTTCAAATACTGTAATAATACAACCTGACACTGTTAAAATAGACTCCAAGTACTGAATTATCCATGCTGAAATAAGTCATTTTCATCATGGAGATTATTGTACTCAGGGTGTGATTTGTTGGGGGGGTGGGGGTGGGGTCAACCTCCCCTCTGGGTTTTTCATCCCTACTTCTGCTGAAATGAATTTCATCCTCGGGGGGACAAACCACCCATCAATGATTAAAAACCAATTGAAGTAACAGGCAGGTTGTGACGGACTTTCCTTACACCTACAGCCTACACTGCTGGCACTAAAGGCCCCCACAGAGTTGAGCGTACTTGACTCTGCGAATGTCCGCACGTACTCAAGGTGGAGCCAAAGCAGATGCAACGTCCGCACCGCTCACAGTACGTGCACAGTGCGCTCGACTCTGTGGGAGCCTTAACTTTCACCTGAACCAAACTGTCAGTAGTCTCGGAATTCGTGAACGTCCCCATGCACATAAATACACTGCATACCTTACCGATCTGTCTCTGTATATATCAATGTCTCTCTCTCACTGTGTCTGAAAGTGACATTTTTTTCAACTGCCTCAACCTGATCCCCAGGTAACCCGCTAATCCGCTCATCACTTGTACGGACGTACGTCTGCAGGCACCAATGTACACGTTCAACTGCATCTTAATCGATTAGGTTTTATGTTCCGTTTTACAGTCTGACTGGGTTCCCTACTGGCCATGAATCCTCTACCATGTTGGTATGATCGGCCCTTACCCACGGTCCTGAAACTTAATTAGACTATCTCCCACATCGCAGGTGTGGCTGTCACAGAAAATTAAATATTTCATGTATTTTTAGTTTGCATTAAAGATGAATGTTCAATTGTTCAACATGTAATAGAGTCTACTGTTAACTTAAAAAACAATTAGGCCTGTTGATTGCTTGTTTTTTCATGATTAAAAAAAAAACAAAAAAACATCCTCCCCTCTGTTTTTTTGACAAATCACACCCTGGTTGTGCTGTATACACTAGCAGTGGTTTGGCTACTTTTGCTATGTGTTCATTAGCTATTTTCATACTGCAATGACAATGAAACAGATAAAGATGCCAAAGGAAACACAGTGAGAGGAGGGTAATAAGTTAAGAAGATGGTATGCTGGCAGTAGGGTAAGGCTGGTGTCAGATTTTTCAACCAGTTTGACATGAAACCAAACACTGAACCAGTTTACCACATTTTTTCACAAGACGTTGCACTTACACTTAGTAGCAGAGAAGAAATGAGACTACCACAGCCCGTGACTGTGAGTGTTGCAACTCAGTTGACTTGGTGGCACTAATGCACCTCTAAGCTGGTTTGGCTACCACCAACAAACACTAAATAATAGCAAGAGGAAGCAAATGCCAAGCAGCACCGTCTTCAGCGCTGTCAAGATAGTGTTGGCCATGCAAGACGTCAGCAGGAGCACAGTCACATCTGACAGGACTGTTTTCCGGCAGCTTGTACATGCTTCTATGTTTTGACTCTTTTCTTTTGTCAGCTTCAAACTGACCATGTTGCCATATTGGTGCAATTTTAGTGTCTCAATTCCCTTTTCATGTCACTCCAAAAAACATAACTTTCTAAACACAACACAACATGCGCCATACACATCATCCCCTCCATCTGCTGAAATACAGTCCTCCTTCTTGTTGCCAGCTTTGATGCAGCAGGAAATCACTTACTGATGCCAGACACTAGCGGCTCCATATTTAGAACAATACAATAATGTTTGTCATGTTGCTTATTACTGATACAAAACAAATCTGATTCAGTGCTGTGATGGTCCTGCCATCAAGTTGTCAATATAGGACACTTTATAATTTGACACAACCAGCCGGTTTGCATGAATCAAACCAGTTCAAACTTCTACAGTGGACTGGCCAAACCGCAGATCGACTCAACTCTAGCTAGCAGATATGAGGACAGAAATGCACTTCCATCAGTTTGGAAGATTATTTTTTGTAGATTTTAGACTATTGGAATCAGCAGAAGTTACAAAAGAAGAACAGATAGTGACCAATTATTAGTATTTATTTTGTAATTCTGAGGTAAAATAATTGATCAGAACTTTTTTTACAGTTAGATTTATTCAGTTCCACATTTATTAATGAATGACAATGAGTTCAATGTTTAGTCCAAGGGTTATCCAGGTTGCAATAAAGTTATACATGAACTACACACTATACTTTTGTCCCATTTTCACCTTGCACAATCCTTTAGTGTTTCTGGCTCAGTGTTTTTTGACATGTAAGGCTAAAACCTCTAATTACAAAGAAGATTCACAGGGTACCTTTTAACTCCCTGCTACACCTAAAAATGACATTAACCTCAAATTGGAGGGGATACTTATAATGACAGGCCGACAGTCCCTGACAAGGCACTGCTTGACAGATAGCCCATTAATGAATTTGCATGCAAAAGTTTGATTTAAGCTGAGTAGGATAAGGTGATATCATGTTAACTGCTACAAATAAGAAGCTGCACGCAAATGTTTTTTTTCTGTCAATTTAGCCAATAAAACAGCGGAAGGAGATATAAAGGGCTCAATATGAGCCGCAGAGTCTAAGCAGTCATTTTGCCTACTGGGAACCGGATCCAAAATGGAACTGGCTACTGAAGCCCTTGTCTATCTGGATTATCGACAGGACAAACGGCATACTGTACAGTCCAAAACGAAAGCTTCACGGAGGCAGCATATGAAAGGCATTCACTCTCAGAGTCAGCACAGCATCTGCACCACCTGCACAACAGCCAGAGGAAACTCAGCTGCTGCCCTGCTCATCTTAATGGGTCACACTCAAAGAGCCATTTGTTTATTTTCAGCAGCATGTCAGTAACTAGAGAGCCCCCCGCCCCTTCACTCTGTCGTCTTCTGTGTGTGAGGATGAGGATGAAGAGAGGTGAAGCCAATCGGAGCACGCCCACGGAGACATTCTACATTTGGAAGATATGGAGTATGTTTTATTTGAACAGCAACAACTTTCCTGAGTGTGTTTTTTTATTCACTGGAAATTTTGGTCAGTTGGTTGGTGTAAGTTTGCTTGATTTGATTGAATTGATTGTTTATTTTGAATATCAACAATTAAAACCAATAGAACAAGAAAAATCTATATAGAAAAGAAAACGTATTCGAAAAGGAGCATGATGAAGTTCAAACAGCCTTTTTGCTGACCATAAATTCCCATGTCAGCTCCCATTAGTAAGCTTAACAAATCTTATACATATCAAAATAAATTCTGACTAAGCCTGCACCAAACACAAAAATGTATACATATCAAAAATAAACTGTCCATTTCACAACAATATTACAAATCAAAACAACTCTGTCCATTTCATAGCAATAATACACATATCAAAAGGAAATTCTGTCAATTTCATTACTGAATTACACATCAAAATTAAACTCTGTCCATTTCAATAATAACAAGTGGTGCCAGGCACAACAAACCCCGCCCCTCGTGCATACTGTAGCTCATTTTGGCACCGATCCAGCTGATGTCATCACATCTATGCGTGTGGTGATGTCAGCATATCAATTGTCTCTATATATGTGCCAAGTCTGAAGTAAATTGAAACAAAACTGATGCTTTCATAGACACCTGAAATTTCACTAAATATAAGTAAATGAGAGAAAAGAAGAGTTGAAAAATTCATTAAAAAAATTTAACTTCGACCTACATTCCCTAAATTGTAATCAGGTCTATTCTGGGTCACTGGCAATCTATAAACCCAATTTCGTATGAATTCAACCAATAGTTTTGCCTTAGAGTATTAACAAACAAATAAACTGAAGCAAAAACAATGCCCCTTGCCTCCCTTTTGAGGGCGGGGTAATAAACCATGGGACAATTCACAATGCTTAGTATTCACACACAGCTGCATGTGGTGTGCATAATGTGATTTATTCAGTATTATATAACTATATTTAAAGTTTCACAGCTAGGAAACATTCAAGGTTATTACGTGTAATGTTTCACCAATGTGTAGTAAAGACAAGATATGACAATAAGTTCAATGATTGGACAGAACCAGCACTGACAGGTTCTGCCACACCCCAAACAGGAAGCAGGAAACCAACGTTCAAAGTAAAAGCTTTTTTCTATATTTCAGACTAAATTCTTTTTCCTAGATGAGCTCAGTCCAGGTCGTCTGCTGCCCACTTCTGGATCCCCTTTGTCTTAGTTTGTTAACAGTTATAAGTGCTGCCAAAGCAGAAAAGTCTAAAAAACATATTTCAGGAAGTCACATGACCAGACATCATATCATATGAGAGAGAGAGAGAGAGAGAGAGAGAGAGAAAGAGAGAGAGAGAAAGAGAGAGTTACCTCAACAATTTCTAGTCCAGTGTTATGTAAAGTGATGAGTTACAGTTAGAGCTGTGTATCAACCTTCTAACATTTAGTATCACATTTCACTACTTAAGGACTAAAGTGTGTCGTCCTCTCTGCATGCAGGAGGCCCAAGAGATTGTATCATTTTTATTAATACTATGTTAACAGACAGACAGCTTCAAATGATGCTACACATGGTTATTTTTTTATGCAGAAAAAATAAAACGTCTATAAAAATGTGAATGAACTGAGGTGTAAGGTGTGCAAGGTGTATTGCAATTTTCTTTTCATTAAAATGAAAAATTACACATACACTCATACACTTTGCTCAAAGTGGCTTTCCGCAGCTTCCACAGCGGCTGATGCCAGCTGTTGGGATAGATGGATG
>JAPTMW010000003.1:14503276-14516897 GCA_029822955.1 Ostorhinchus angustatus
CGTACTGACACAGCCAGCCAAACACCCTGTTATTTGATGGCTCAATACACTGACATCTGACCTGGATAAACGTGCTGGGTGACTACCACAGTTACATCACTACAATGAACTGCAACTGATGCTAGGTGTGGTCAAAAGTGCAACAAATACAAACAATGCTTTTGAGCTCAAGGGTTATTCTATAAGATAATGAACCCTACAAGACATATTCCAGGCACTGATTCATTTTAGGACTTTTAGTTCTAAATGTATCCTGTCCAAAGAGCAACTTGCATAAATCCACTCTATGTCCAGGTTGAGCTCCTTCCTGTGTACTTTTTTTTTTTTTTTTTTTTTTACATACATAATAAATGTGTTGGGTTTTCACACATCCAAAAAATATGAGGGCCATACTGTTAACCTTATGAAAGCAAAATGGTGTCTTTTATGGATTCACAAGCATTACATCACAGAATTAAAGGCATGTTTTTATGAGCAGCTCTGTAATGCACATAAGCCTAATCACAGCCTGCATGAAGTAAAAATTACACTGTACAGACAGTGTACATTCTTACGCGTGCCTTATTTTATCTGGGCATCCTCAGAGGAAGTTGTGTGTTTGGTTATGGTTTTGTGTAGTGCACACTTTAATGAGGCGTACAAACGCTGCTATGACTGACACACAGGAAATGCCTGCTTAAATCTAATACACTCACATTAGGCATCTGCTAAACTGAGAAGCTCAGCATGAAGGACAGACTCTTACAGTACATTCCTGGTATGTACTTAATGGTCTTATATTGGATGGGTTTATGCATGGTATATTTATGCTTTAATTCACGATTAATTAATGTATCACATTTGCATTGTAAACAACCACGCAAGTCCAGGGAGAGTTAATGTCACCATAATAAATATAATGATGTCAAGACATATTCATAATATTATCATATACATTATACTATTAGTAGCAATAGCAGTGGTGGTATTAGTAGTACCAGTAGTAATAGTCAAATAATAGTTTATTTAAATAGGCTGCTTTGTATATTTTACATGAAGTCAACAATGGTTAACATAAGTGTACATTTTCTTTCAGTTTGCTGGAGATGTGATCTCACTATGATCATTTTTCATCAACATCACCTTTTAACAGTTTATGTAGTTAGCGGAGCTTTGCAAACGATGAATATGAACAAATTCAACAGCCAGTTACAACACAACTAAACCTGACTAGAATCCACAATGACATGCCTAGCTTTCATCCAATATATATTTTCTTGTTTTGAACCCAGGCAAAGGGTTTTTGAGATGTGCTTTGGTTTTTTGGTGGAAATAATGCTAAGTTTACCCTCCACTAACACATACCAGAGCAGACTAAAGCCTTAGTCATATCTTTAATAATAAAGCTTAGTCAGAAAAAAAACATGTGCATCAACCACCGCAGTCACAAAACACACTGAGGAGCCAACAGAGGAAGAACAGCTCATGTGTCTGTGTTGATCCATACTGCTGGCTCAGGAATCACTGCTTCACACTTGTATTCAAGGCTGTTTTAAATTAGTTTTCCACTTCTTGTATTTCTACACACGAGCACTACATGTCATTGGGTTTAGATTAAACAGGCCACGTCTTATCGTTTCATTCATGTCCTTAAATGTCTGAAATATTAGTGAACAATCGGATGTGTCAATATCACAATGGCTTGATTTAACTGGTCATGTTTCAGTGATACAGCTCTGGAAAAATTTAAGAGCCCACTGCAATTTCCTCTAAAATCAGCATGTCTGCATGTATGACAGCCATTCCATTCTTGTGTCACACAAGCACAACTTATTCTACTTAATGAACACCTGATCGATGGATTATTTAAGAAGGAGAAGTATAAAAACTACTACTGTGGCCATCACTATCTTCTTACAATAGGCAAAAACAGTGCTATTAGTACTGCTAAAGTAACTGGAATCCAAAAATAACTATTGAAAACTACTGGACTTCTGCTCTGACAATGTTCCCAAACTCTGAAGACTGGTTTTTCTATCAGGACAATGCTCCTGTCCTCAGCTAGGTCAATAAAAGGTGTGGATGATGGACCACCAGATGAAGACCCTGTCATGATCAGCCCAATCTGCAGACCTGAACCCACTTCGGAAACTTCTGGAGGAAGTTGGATGGTCATAAGCCATCGAACATTGTTGAGCAAGCAATCCGTTTGTTTACATACCCAACTCGAGCCTTTTCAGAATTCCACGCAGCAGCAAGAAGCACTGAAGCCGTTTCCGTGTTTGTTGCGGCTGCAGCCATAGTGTGGCTGCGTGGAATTCTCATTCCCACAATGCACTTCACAAAAAAATTTCCGAAAAGGCCTGAGTGACATATCGGTTTGGTACATAAACAAATGGACTGCTTGTGATGGAGTCAACTGCAAAGTTGCTCACCATGAGGGAAGTGATTCAGGTGCGTAATCATGGAAAGATTAATGGATTCGTAATACTTAGGCTATCACTTAGGTTTTACAGATTTGATGAAAAACTGGTACCGAACGTCATACGCTGCTTTAAATGTTAAGGAAATATTGATGCTTTTATCTCAAACAGGCATGAAAAGGACATCTTACAAGCTGTAACCATCTGTCCCAATATTTTTGTCCATGTAGTTTATAAACATCAATACACAAAAAAATATACTATTACTAAAGAGAAGCTCTTTACCATTAGACGGCATTAGCTTCACTTTCTAGCTGCAGTTATTACTCACTGGTGTCAACAGCCTTCCTTGTCTATAATTTGGAAATGTTTATCGAATTTACAGAGATGTTTATAAGCCGATAAGAGTATAGCCCGTGGTCATCTGCGCTAGTCTAAACACACTACTGTGACTACCGACGCAGGCATGACATGAAGCCCTTTCCGTAAACATGTACTTCATTATTCTAACTTTCTCTTTCACCACACCATACCGTGAGGGCTACATTTCCTCTCAGCCTGCGTCATGTGAATAAGAAGCGGCAGAGAGTGTGTGAAAGACTGACACAGCTGTACAGGCCTCCCACACACAAACATATTAATAATTATAATAAAGTTTTCTTCCCATCAGATCCATGCATGTTGGATCTTATACACAGTCCTATCCTCACTCTGTTCTGTGGTTTTATTCTCCACAATGACATGCCTTCTCTTGTGCAGCACACACACACACACACACACATAAAAAGGAGCTTCTCAGAACTCTGCAGCTCTGGGTTTTCTCTGTCCAGACACCTACACAACCAGGCCCAGTCTGATGGTTCTGGTCCAGCATAGTAAATCAGGGTTTACACAGAGCGGCCTTGTGTTTTCACTGGCCCGCTGCTCCAACATCCTTCAAACTCATTAGTCATAGCTGATCGATTTTTACAGTATCTAGAAGGTTTACACTAAGACTCTTTTTTTTTTTTTCCACCTTGTTTGTTTTCCGTTACACAATTTATTGTGTGTCAGTGGTAATTGGTTTCCAGTGGTTTCGAAATGGTGTGATTATAAATTCTGCTTTTATTACATAAAGCCATTTTCCCAGTGATTGCTGCCAATTTTAATCATGAATTCAGTCAAGAAAATGACTGAGCAAATCATGTGATGTGGCTTTTAATTTGATCAGCCAAACAATTACATGAAATAGAATGGGGCAATGAAAACAGTCTATACAAATTAAATATACACAGTTGAATAGTAATGACACAACACACTGAAGAAGGCTATGTTTTACATTTAGATGTTTAAATTCTTATTATTAATATTTTAACACATCTTATTTATCTATATGTTTTTAATAGGCCGGGTATTGTTTCTACTGGTGCTGTTGATGATACTCTGGCTTCCATACATGTTCATAAATAATACTTTTTTTAATATCAATTTACCATTTCCACAAAAATTAAACTGCATTATACATAACAGTGCAAATCTACAGTTATTTTAAAGCTCATCTGCATTTTCAGATGCTTATAACAGCTTCATGAATAAAAATTATAAACCTATTTACTGCAATGTAGTTTAACTGTGGGTGTTCCAACTCAGTTTTCAGTCAATAAGTTTTATCTCACAGCATTTTAGAACATTTTCACTCAAATGAGTTTTTTTTAAAGTAAAAAATATAGCCATTTAAAGCAAGTTGATGTTATCATATAATTATTATGTATAGAAGCTGTGCATACATGCTTCACTATAAAGGTCAACTGATGGAAAAGTGGATAGAAGATTAAATGTCCGATATTACTCCTGGAAGACATTAGACACTGTTGAAAATGACCTTTAGAAACTGATAACTGTTGAACACAACATGCAAGTCAAATTAATGAATAGTGAAGTAATTAAATCTGGATCACTGAATATCAGACCCAGTTTAATTCATCCATACATCTGACACTGAAACTAACTGTGGGGAAAAAGGTAATTGGAAAGGTTGTAATGTTAACTCTTACTTCCCCCTTAAAGTCGGTCACTTTTGTCGCCAACAGTTTATAAAATGTCCTAATGACACAAATGAAATGGTCAGACAGGTGATTTTACCTATATCTACTGCATGTATGCATTACCTACTCCTTAAATATTGAAAATTATTATAATCAAAAATAAATTACATTTATAATCATACAAATGATCTGAAACTATCATAGTTTGCGGATAGTTGCTACAAAATATGGCCTATATCAACTGTGTGTAATCTATATTACAAAAGCCAAGTGGCCTCTGTGTGTGTGTCTGCTTTAAAACTGAAAAACTGGACAGATCTAGCCTTTGCCTTTTGCAGTACTTAAGTATTTTGGGTCAAGGATCAGACAGGCGAAAACAGCTTATTGATACAACCAATATTTTTGGATTTATTAGTTTTTTTTAAAATTGCAATGGGCTTATAGGCAGTCTGTGGAGGAGTCCATTCACTGCCACAAACAAAGGCGGGGGGGGGGGGGCTGGATCCGAATCAACGGAACCAGCAGGACACGATGGGAGAACCAGGTCTCGCTGTGATCACATATCAACAAAGTTGGTCTGGTTCTTACTGTGGCCCAGTTCCACTATGCCAGTCCCTGGTCAGACCCCGCCTGTAGCACCCCCCCCATTATATTTTTCCTAATCTGTGTATTACACCAGTAAACTTAGCTCAGCTCCCCATTTTATTAACTCTACTGCTTTTAGAACCTGTGGAGTCCCACGGGTCAATACGCTAGTGTTGATTCTTATTTACATCAAGTCAAGAACTTAAAGAATGGAAAGGAGTAACAATTGTAATGAGAAACAACAATAAAATTGCAGTGGCTAATTTGGGATTCTAACACATGTTTGCCTTTGGCAGACAATGTCTTTGTTAAAGCGGATGAACCGGTTTTACTGTCTAACACAAACACATGGGTGGCAACAGTTTGGAGAGCAGCCTCACAAAACAAGATCTCACACAGCAACTATTTAGCTGATGGCTGCAACGCTGAGAGACAGGGAGAGAAGGTGAAGGCACACCTGTGTTTCAGCAGCCTCTGGCTCTTTAACTGGACAGTGTCAGGATGGAGTTAACCTATCGAGTTTCAGTTATGCTACCAGACAAACCTTTGGCCTTTTTATGGGATTAAAATTAAAGAAGCACCTGTGTCAGTAAATCCACTGGGGAACATTCGAAAGTCATCATTTGTCAGTGGGTGAAATTACTTCTGTGTTGACATCTGAACAATAGAAAAGTGTTGACTACTCCTGGAGAGAAAGGTTGGGTTACCTGTACAGTTTTCTTAATTCTGTGTGAAGGACCCGGGTATTCAGGGGAGTACAAGTCTGTCAGAAAGAGTGAGTTGATGAGAGTCGACTTCCCCAGGCCGGATTCCCCTGAAAGACAAAGACAGAGGCAGAGTGAGTGGGTGGGTTTGAACTCGGAGATGCATTTCATGTTATACTTGTTTTTTAATCCCCTTTTTCATGCCAGACTGAGGAGCAACATGACACAATCTCCAGATGTTTATCGGTGCCGTTTCTAATGCAGTTTTACTGTTTGACATTCTTTACATGTTTCACATTCAAAACTTTTTCTTTTTTTTCAGCACAGGAAATGGTTCACTTAAACGTTCTTTTTTTCCCCTTTTTAAACCAGGCAAGCTTTAACACGAGACAAAGGAAGAGACAGACAGGGTGGAAGTTCTGTCCTCCCAAATTCTTTTCCTGTCTGCATTTCAGGAATCTAATCAGAGATTGGAGAGGGAGGAGAAGAGAAGGAAAAAAGTTCTTAAACCACTACAGTCATCATGAATTTTCACTGTGAAAAAAGGAGGAAACAGAAATCAAAAGCGCAGACTCCATTCCCCATAGTTAAAATAATCAAGAGCACAAAATGCGATCAGATAAGTGAAACTCTACAAACACTATAAATCCCTCTGTAATTCTGTCAAATTGACTTTAAAAACAAAAACAACACTGAGTGCTAAGATAATGTTTTATTTAAGCTTGGTCTTATTATCCTTCCTCTTATCAGATACAAAAACATTTTCTACACTGCTAAACACAGCTTAATAACACCGCTGATAAGAACAATCATCATAACACTTTAGTTTGGCCATTTTAACACTAAAGCAAATCCATGCTCTTAGTTACAGTATGTAATGTACGGCTGGGGACTCGACATTTTGTTAGTGCACTGAAAATCACCTCCAAGCAAAACAAGCAAAAACTAGAACCAAATATGTCGTTAGATAAGCAGAGGTACATTTTGACATTTTTTAAAAGGTTCATAATGTCAAAACACTGTCAAAATTTCTTATTTTTTTTGTTTTATTAAATACATACCATAGAAGAAATACTGATCAACTACAGTAGCTGACAAACACAGTATTTTCTGTCTATCTGTACCTCCCTTTTTTGTGTTCATTTCATTCAACATTTTGTTATAATCTACAATCTGCAATAAAGAAGTTGTGCAACATAGTAACTGCCAAAAACACTGGGCCACTCATCCAGAATGCTCATGTGTCTTTTTTAAACCAAAAAAGGGTTAAATTTTAGATCAAAATTTTCTGCTCAAAAAAAATTCAATATTTAGTCAATACAAGTCATTACTAACAAAAATGCAGTTGGACTTACCTGAAAAGCCAAACCTCTACAATCCGACTCATATGTGTTATGAATATTATCTATTCAAACTGTCCTATATGCCTGAACTCTGCATTAATGTTTTTATTTTCTTGTGTAAGAAAAATACTTTCACGATAAAATAAAAATAAATATATACTGTATGTAACATTCAGGTGCTCTATAGGAAATACATAAATGACCCTACGTTGCTGTTTCCATGCCCACTCAATAGATTGTTAACTGATGACGGTGCCGAGGGCCTCATTTTAGTCAGTATATGTGCAGCTTTTCGTTCTTTACAGAGCACAGGAGTAACTCAACCCCATCAGCTGTGTGCCTGTGAAGATTGAGGTGAATGGAGGCCACTGCGAAGCTCATCCACAAAAGCCTCAGTGTGAGAGAAGAGGCGGTCACACGGCGGCCTGGCATCAGAGCCAAAGAGCTTCTCCTGACCTTTACAAATGGCCGACTGGCCGTGGCAAAACAAGGGCCGCTGCTGCCAGTTACCCAGCCACTCAACGCCCAGTGAAGGAGGAGGAGGGTGGAGGGGGGGGTACGAGATGAAGAAAACATCACAAAAGGATCCTTCACTCGGCACACTCTCAAAGTCATAAATATTTTCCAAGAGGGCAGAGCGGCATTTATCTTGCAATCAACAGAAACGTTTCAGCTGTTAAAGTCGGCCCATGATGAAACATGTGAGACTGCTGTAAACAGTACTTCAAGGCCGACAGGGAATGGAGACCGCTTATTCACCGAAGGCTGATGGGTACCAGGGGGGGAAGATGTGGTTTTGTGCAAACTGTGGGTGAAACGCATGTGATAAAAATGTCAGCTTGAATTAGAGAAGCTGACTAGAACAGCAGGACAGAGGAGACCCAGTGAGACGGTGATCCAGGTCCAAATCTAGCTCCAGTTTGAGGAAAGAGAAGAAACTGAGCTCCGGTTACACATCCAATTGAGAGGTGGTTGTAGTGAAGAAGATGCTGATCATAGTTGGTTAGAGCTGCGGTGGTTTGTTTTCGAAGCTAATGTAACCAACGTTAGCGGAGGAGATCTGACCTCATGATAATTGGTCTTGACTGGATGTTACATATCAGCACCCCTGCTGCTCTGGGTCTGCTAACCCCATACATGATGTTTGACCCTTTACCCACATCTTAACACTGGCTCAAATTATTCAATGGTATGAGTAACTGAACCACAAAATATGGAAAAATAGCATATAGTAGTCAGACGCTTAAGATACTGTAAACATACACTGGCTGGATACGCTCGACTTCAGCAACACGTGTCACACTGGAGTTTGCACTGATAGTCCTAGTGTTTCCACTGCAAACATGGAGCCAAAGGCATGAATTAAAGCTGTTGCACATGAACACATTCCACTGCATAAAAAAAGTATGCCAAAGGAACCATACTAACTAACTCTGAGATAAAATCCATCACATCTTCACTGTCTTTTTGGTTCCTTTTCACAAGCGTTCGCCTCAGCTATCCTCAGTAATATCATGAGTGGACAGTGAATCTGAGGACAAGGAGGCTTTTCGCATTACATTTGGGTTGTTTCTGTTGTGTTGGCTGTGTTCCAGTGCTACTTCTCCCTGGACATTAAATGATGGCACTGGCAGATGTTTATCTGTTGTGTTTTATTAAATTCATTCAAAACTAGTGATGCTGAAAGGGCTCAAAGACTTTAACACACTTCTTTATTACAATGTATCATATAATAAACAATTCTTTGACACAAAATAGAGAATGAATAGTTTGTTATCAGCATCTGCTACTGGCCAAATAAATCGTGACAGCGACAGACCAGAACAAAACTCAGATCATTTAAAGCTGCTATAAATTTGACTGATGATGCACTACTTTCCAGCAGTGAACTATCAGCAGAAATAATGCTTGTTTGTTGAATTGCAAGAAATTTTAGAATAATTTTGAGAAACAACTTTAACAATATGCCAAATAACTACGCAACAAATGTTGTTTCTTGAGAATATCCATCTTATATAGTCAGCTTTCAGATACAAATCAGTATAACATGGTATTAACATATGCTACTAATTCATCATAACCAAACCCCAGTTAATCATGAATCCATTTCCCCGATGAATATCTAAGGAAGATGAGGGCACATAAAGCAGCCAACACAACACAGTCGATCAATCTAATCTCCGTCATTGGGTCAAATCTTTAAGCGCCAAATCAGTTGAAAATAAAGTGGTGTCCCAGTCTGGCTTAGGAGTGGTTCTGGAAACAAACTAACTGGCATTCAGAACTGGGGCTGAGAGTTTGAAATGTCTAGAGGAAGAGGTGAGGAAACAGGGTGTGTGTCGTTCAGCTCTACCCTCTTTTTCCATCATACTTCTTCACATTTCCATTACAGTTGGGACTGGAGTTAGGTCATTTAGAACCAGCTAAACTTTGCAGCCTATGGTACGATTATCATTTGATGTTTGTCTGATGCTTGAACTGACAACATGGTGTTTTAATTCATGGATTCTGTGTTAAGCATAATTTTCCAAATCGAAGGAGAGTCCAAAACAGCAGTAAGTTCAGCCAGTTGAGTTGGTGAATTACATATTTGACTAATGGATGGATTATATTTTGGCATCTCGTTTTTCTGACAAACACCAGACCAGGTTAGCTGTACACAAGTGAATAAAACAGCATTCATTGCAGCTGTGGCAGAGCATCCCTGTTGCAGCACCAGAGGAGGGCCACTCTCACTGAGCCGGCCCACCAGGCTGAGGCTCGGTGGGCCCGCTGCTCGGCTCGCTTAGCAGCCAGCTCACTTCCTTTAAAGGAAATTTCCAGCAGCTGTGTAAACCGTGGGGGTTTATTCAAAGGTACTTCCCACTGCATGTGAGAGGCTGGTGGAGGGGAAGCAGGAAAAGTTTGGTTCGAAAGTGGGAGACTGCATTAGGTTAATTCATTCGACGGAGCATCCAAGACACTGGGCTATTAATGTGCAGGTGAAACAAATACTGGTCTGTTTGTTTACGAAAGGGAAATTTTGCACATCCAACATTATCGTCTGAAAGCAGTCATCTTCTCTCCGTGACTCTGTGTTTATGAATGGGACTTTCCCCCAAAAGGCAAAGGAGACAGTAAAAGTTTAACAAGTCTAGAGCATGACAAAAGTGTTACATATATATCTGTTGGCAAAGCCATCAATTTCCCTCTACCCGTCTGTGTCAGATTTCGTCTGCTTCTCCTAAAAGCCCCTCTTGTTTATGTGAGGGCATTCTTTCCAAAAAGGATTCAACAGAGCTCATTCAGCTCTCTGTAAACCAGCACCAAACACAAAGAGCTACAACGGCAGTGGCTAACATCAAGGTCAGTTCCTGCCGATGTGTAAATCACTACCAAATATTGACTTTACCAACCAATGGTTCTGGCCCACTTTCACTTGTCTGCCAACAACAGCAAACCCCCCACTGCATTCACACCTAGACTAATGCATACTTTAGTACAGGGGGAGAAAAAGCCACTTAAAAACAGGGTTTCCTCCACCACATGCCTCACACAGTCAAGCTCAGGAGCAGTTCTAAAATAAAACTGGATTCTGCAGCTTTTATCGTAATAAATCCAAATAAAAAATACAACAAGGGTTTAAAGGAAATGATACATGAAGTTGTGTGTAACCCTGAAATACAGGTGTAATTTGATCTTGCTGATATCAGTCACACTGTTTATTGCTCACTGAGACATGTATTCAGTTTCCGCTGGTGTAGCTTTTATTGTGAAAAAGGCAAACAAATCCAGTGATTTGTTACTGAGCTAAGCAAGTATTGCAGATCATATTTCCAGTCTGTTTCAACAAGAAACAGTGGCCACAGTAAGATGGTGGTGGTGGCTACAGATGACTATCTTATCTTGGAAGGCTTCTGTAGGCCATACATCAAAACATTATGCATGTAGTAGAAGGTGAAAAAAGGGAAATACTAAAAATCACACCAGAGCTAGCATTTTGGGAATTCTTTCCAAAAGTAAGGTGATCCTGTACATTTGTAAAGGCTTGAGCCACAGTGATGTACTTATTGTATAAAATGAATGTAACATGCACTAAAAACTAAATAGAAGAGTATACATTAACCTGTTTATGTTTTCTTACATTATTAATAATTTGAAATAAGACTGCCATTATTTTGTACATTATGGGACATTTGGTAAACAATGCTTTTCTGAATAATGTTTGATATGTATTCCTTCATGACCTATTAGGAAAAGTTTTTTTCCTCATGAAAAACTACATAAAAAATACCTCTGTCCAGCCTTCAGCTTATTATTTAGCTTACATCATTATGTTGTCATGGGTGGCACAGTGGTGAAGTTTGCATGTTCTCCCCTTAAAGCCATTTGTGAGAGCGAATAATGAGACGGAACTGGTTTTGTAGGAGAAATTCCCTTTCCTCATCACTGTTTCATACTGGAATATACATGCATGTGCATAAATTCCATAACCAGTGGGCTACCAGTATGTCAGTGTGTTTTGTAACTCTCCCACCCCCCAGAAATGAAGGAAAAGCACACACTATCTGATGCTTCGACTCCAACATGACAGGAGCCTGATTTTGCCAATTACCCTGCTACTCTAATTACACGCTGCACATTAAATTGCCACATAACAGCCTCTTTCCTGTGAGTGCACAGCAGGGGGAAAGTCCAGGGCGTGAACTAAGCCAGAGGGGAGGAGGAGGGTGCTCTGATCGCCATGGAGATGGGCTCTACAGCCCGACATGCAGGTAGGCTCTGAAAACCATGAACCCAGGGGACAGGATATGACATCATTCAGGCATTCAGTGCTGCTTCCTGCTCAGGTACATGGAGATGCCGTGCAGCAGAGAAAAGGAAGGGGGGGTTGTATGGGTGCGCCTCCCCCTGAATCAGCTGCTCAGGCTTCAACTTGGCTGCTTGAATGGAATGACAGGAAACCTCCTCCCACCACAAAAGCCAAAGACACACAAGTGCAAACACACACATGCACAAGCAAGTGGGCTGCTTGAACTGCTGAATGGCTAACATTTGTTTTAAATATGGTTTCCCGGAGTCCTCTTTTACGTGCAACCTATCCTCCTTAACCAAAACCATCTCTAATGGGTTTGGGCAGCCAGCTGCTAACGCTTTCAGCCATGCTGTTTGTATGAAATTCAACACTGCAGAAGGCAGAAATATGTACAGTAGCTACAAGTTATAACACAGACACAGTGTATGCTGTATATGTGTCAACATCTTTGAAGGCTTCCACCAAAGATACGACAGTGTTAAGCTCTCAGAGTTTGTTGTTTCCTCAGATGAATGCCTGGAAGGCTGTGGAAAGGCGTAAAAGACAATTACTCACCCACAACCATGAGTGTGAACTCAAAACCCCGTTTCACAGATTTTCTGTAAACTTGGTTGGGAAGATTTGCGAAGCCCACGTAGCCCTCCAGGTTCTTCTGTTGCTGTGAACCAAAAATAAACATGGTTGAAACTTTTCTCTTAAAGCAATACGTCTGCAATGGAAAAGAAAAGATTGTAGTAAGGTAAATAACTTGATATCTCAGATTTCATAAACATTTAGTCATTAATACAGTCTTCACAAAGGTTTCCTTCCTAGTTTTTTCTGCATATTTTTCCTATTTCAGAAAATGCTCATTCGGTTCTACAGCAGTGAATACCAAAGATTAAAGGTGAGGAGGATTTGTGGAGTTACCATTACAAACATGCAGAGTGATCTTTCTACCTCGAAATATTCACGTCTGGAACTATTAAACAAAATAAAATTATGAAAATGATTAAAACTAACTAAAGTACCTAATCAGCCCATCCGCCGCATATGACAGAATTGCTACGTAAATGATTCTCATCTCAGTCGGGCCACTGTAGTGTCTTTTAAGACTGTTCCTTTTGGCCAAAGGAAGTCAGTGAATGAATTCACAGAATGATAGTTGTTGTAATAATGAACAGTGACAGATTACCAATCCACTAGGAACTCCACTTATCCTTATTTTCTGCTTTCTGCTCCTGTCTTTACATCTTTAGTCATTTGATTAGATGTAGCTTCACTTCACTTCACTTAATCCCACAATCAATACTACACTCTATCCACTGGCTTTGTAGCGTCTGTGCCACCTCTGTACTGTGTAAAAAAAAAAAAAAAATCAATGAAGAACTAGCAGATGACTGAAGCACACGTGGGTTTAGAAACATGATATTTATATCTTTTGCCATTTGAAGTGTGTCCAATGTATTTAGGCCTGTGGTATTGATCACATGGGGTTTTCTTAGTGTATGTGGTATTAATTTTTCACATTTTGGGGATGGAATTTTATTAGAAAAAAAAGCTGGCAATTGATTGTCAAGCACATATTTGAGATTCACTCTATTATCTGTTCTGTTAAATTTATTCCATTACTGGAGTATGAGCCCCGCAAAAGTTTAATGATACACTTTATGAAGGGGGAAGGCCACTTATTAACATAACTCTGAAACTTTTGAGTGTTATTTGTGCTTATGGTAGTAGTTTTCTATTGGACTTATAGCAATAGAAGAATGAGATGCAATGAGATTTT
>JAPTMW010000003.1:14648469-14660118 GCA_029822955.1 Ostorhinchus angustatus
CTCATGTTGGACTGAGGGCAAACTGGATGCTCCAGGGACTCATTTCACCTCCATGAAGTGAACAAGACAGACAAGGCCAGCTGATTAGCATGGTAACATCAGTAAATATACAATATGGACAAACGTATTGGGACATGGTGAATCCAGGTGTTTTATGACAAACAGGAAAAAAAATTTCTTCTATAAAGTTATATTGCGATAAATATCCTTACAATAAATATTTTAATATCCTTCTATGGTTTGCGTGGAGTGCCATGTATGCTTGCAAAAATTTTCAGAGTTCAATTTAACTCGTTTTAAAAATAATTGTAATAATTCAAGATGTACATATATTTGTCCATTCATCAATGTTTCATTTAGGCTATAGGTTTAAAAAACACATACAAACATCAGTATAAATGAGAAAAACAATGTTAGTAATAACATAAATAGTCACAATTGATCACGATCACAATCAGAAGGTAATACACACAGGCTGTTAAAATACGAAATTAAAGTTTAGCAGTCAGCTTAATCTAAATGTGATTTTTGTCCAGGTTTCAAAAATATATCACAGCTTTCACTCAGACAGCCTCAGATGGTCACATAAGAGATTTCCAAGCATGGAGTATCCTATGGCATTCCAAAAGAATGATAAAGGCAGTGATGTCTTTTTCTGCTGTATCATATGATAAATAATGTTTTGAAACTACAAGTAACATTTAATTTTTTTTCAACTCTTATTGTGGAAAATTTTAAAACAAATCAGCCTTTAAACTTAAGTGAAATATTGAGTTATCAGAGTGAATCATGAGAATTTTTAACAATTGGCATGAAAATGTAATATTTCAAATCAACATCAAGCTGCATATGTGATTTGTCCCAATATTTTTGTCCATACAGTGTTCCAACACAATATACTGAGGTCTTACATGATTTCAGGAGTGTTATTTCTTTCCACTTTAAGTAAAAAAACAATAACTATAAATCACCTCTTTAAACATTTCCAGCTAACATTTATTTTCTTAATAGAAAATAAGTTCTTCATCAATTTTCATGAAGCTTGGTGGAAGGAAAAATTAAGAAGAGCGGATTATTGAGCCCATTTATATTACCATAAAAATACAATAACTGAGAGTAATCAGATAATTGTAATAATCAGAACTGACATATTTACATGCACTTAAGAAATGCAATAATCCATTATCGTATTTCTTTCAGAGTATGTTTGCACATAGTGATAGCAGACTCAAACTCCCTGTTGTTGTCTTCCTCTCACGTTTGACTATGTAATGTCTGTTTTCTAAGATTTTAATTGTTTACACATGCGCAGACGTAAAAGAACTAAATAAATCAGATTAACCTGTATACATGCAGGAAGACAATGGAGTACTGATGAGATATCCAGATGTGTTAATCTGATTTCTCATAATCAGATTACTGCTGTTGTCTGATAAAACATGTCAGATTATCCTGTTGACATGATCCCTTGAAAACTCCAGAAATCAGATAATGATCAGAGTATTATTCTGTAAACGGGTTCAGTGTCTTTGGTGGAGGTCAGTGCTCTAAGTTCAAATCAGTCCATTTTTTCTTTAGTGTCAGTAAACTATTTTAAACACAGACCATTGCCTGATTTGGAGGACTTAACCCTTTATACGGCAAGTGACTATTTTTGGTCATTTCAAACATTAAATATGGAGCCAATCCTGTGCCTCAAGTGAGGTCTAGAAGCATGTTGGTTTTTCTAACACTATACAGTGGTTCAGAGGGATTTTATAGAAATGTTGTCGCTGTAAATAGTGAATATGAGGGATTTTTGTCAGTTTATGACCTTATAATAGTTGTTTTTATTGCATGTGTTTACTTTTTATCAAGTGGTGCTTGGAAATTTTATGGCAAGAGGAGGTAGATGACGATGTCCAATAACACACTAAGGTTGAAATTTTGAATTTCAGTGTATTTCAATAAGTGCCCTATAAAGGAATAAGCCATCATACCATGACCTTTTACTTACATTGTACCTGTTGGTAATAATGGTGTACCAGTGCAGTCCATTGCAGGTCAGATTTAGAGAACATTTTTTAACTGTTATGTTTCAGTTTTGTTATTATGTGATACAGAATGAGCAGCGCTTCAGAAAAAGGAATTTAATGTTCCAATGATCATTATCCTGTAATAATACGCAGGCATATGGATGACTTAATAAACACGTCTATACAGTAACATATTATGCCAATGATCTAAGGATGGTAGTAGTATACCAAGATTTTCAACAATATGATAAAAAGAATAAAAAAAGAAGACTACAAACTAGAGATTGGATTAAAACACTACTAGAGACTTGAAAATGGCTTTGCAGGTGTTTTGTAAGGACAGAAATGCACTCAGTGATACACATAATTCATTGTGGAGACTAACACTGAATGTAAATCAAGTCTTTGTTTAGAAGAAAAAAAAATATCTGTCATTGTTTCAAAGATTACAGAGGTTTTGGGATCTTGTTAATATTGTTGATGATTCCATTTGAGCCTAGGGTGTTGGTAAAGGTATGTTTTTTGCCAAGTGAAATACAAGAAAGTGTTACAGAGGCTGACCAGCATGCAATGGGACTTCTACTCTTTAATGCTCTTTTGCACATTTCAGTGACAAATGGTGCCTTTAGATGTGGATTGTACATAAGCAGGTAACATTAACTTGATTTCTTTTCTCTTACTGATCTCTAGTTCACTGTTAGACTATGTGAGGTTTGTTTTTTCATTAAATGGGCACTCATACTGATACTGTTCCCTTAATAATTCTCATGGGTTACTTTCAGTACACATATTACAGTAGACCCTCGAAAATCAAATGCAGGGACATAAAAGCTTCCAAATGGACACTCTGTTGCAGAATAATTGTTGTTCACACAATCTAAAATCGTGTCCTTTACCCTTAGGGGATGGTTGAGCCTATTACTTTCATTTCAACCTTGACATAGTGGTACTTTGTTTCCAATTAACCCCTCTTACTCATCCTCCTTCGGTGTTGATCCCTGAAGTAAAAGGCCAAACCAGGCTACGTCAAAATAGAACACAACACAAGTTGACTATGGAGTCAGAGGTCTCGCTTTGTAAAGTACATTCATAAGCGATCACAAAAGGCACTAATGTGAGATCATGTGTCCATTAGTACGCTATTAAAGGCAGATACACACACCTATGGCACCACTTACTGTCTAGATTGCAGATACTTGGCCAAGCTATTTGGAGTTCCGGGAAAAATATATTTTAAAAGTTGGATATGAGTTAGCAGCATCCATAATACAATTAGGCTGCACTTATTAACATCTTCTATGGAGTGGCTTCCTGTTTGATTGCTCTAATGCTGGTAAAAGCCTTCTGTCTTTTTCTGCATCATGGGATTATTGAAAGGTCACATAAGGACAACATGAGGAGCAATGAGCGCTGGCCTTTGTCCTCAATCATTTTAGATGCAATAATAACTAGAACTTAGTGTTTCTATTGTACTACAGTTGTTATCCAAAACCTTGACTCTCAACTGTACTGGACTTGAATTAAAAAAAAAAAAAAAAAAAAAGAATCATTTATTTCTTGCTGTGAGCCAGCACCACCTGCTGGTACAAACATGCACTCTGCTCAGTGGTGGAGAGGTACAGTCAGTGGTGGTCCTTTAATCATTATCTTTTATACATGTCTTTGGTCATGTTGTGTCTTTATGATTGACAGTAGAGCAATAGCGAGGAGGAGGAGACATAAGGATAGAGAGACAGAAAGAGGAAACAAAGGTCATCCCTGACCTTTCATAACCACTTGATTTATCACTTGATTACCAGGACTCCTAAGGGAGCTGGATCTGAAATGGATCTTGTACCTATCAGGATTGAATAAATTGCTAGGAGTGGAAGAGGACCTCGTGTCCTTTATATAGGGGTTGTCCAAAACTACAAACCAGTATTTTCATATTCATTTAACATTTAACAGTAGTACTTTATTCCTGGACTACACCACTGTGTGTTAAGAAAGCTGTTACATGCTATTAATATGTGGTATAGATCTATGGTTCTCAGACATATCAAATCTAGTTCTGCTCTTTTGTGAAGAACAGTATTCAGATAAATAATACTGATATAAAAGATTATAATGTTTTAGTTTTTACTGATTTTACTCTTACAACTTTATATTACATGACTACATGATTGCTTGCTTTTTGACTGATGACTTGCTTCTCTATTTTTACACATACAAATCTGTCTAATGTATTTTATTTTACTTTACTTATTTAACCTTTATTTAACCAGAAAGTCCCTTGAGAATGAATCCTTACTTTGAGGCACACCAGTCAATACAAAATTTAATTATTAAAAGACTACAAAGGTGTATGGAATGATATAAATAAGAGTAACATCCAAGGACCTGTTTAACTGAGTGAGAGGTGAAGAAATAGATTTGCAACTTTTAATTTTTATTTAGGGGATATATTCTATGGAATCTAAACCTGAGGACATTTTCTTGGGAAACATGAAATGCAATATGTTCAATGTTTGCAAAATTTTGGACTGCAGGAAATGCAAGCAGCTACTTTCTCATACCATGTAAACTGTTACTGGTGAGGATATTGAGTTTTTCAACAATTGTTTTTATCATCTTGTACACTAATATTCATCATTTTGTGAATCAACAGCTTCTAAAAGTGTCTTTTTACATTAACTTTTTTATTTAGACGGGTCTTCATTCATAACTGAAAACAGGAGATTTCAAATTGACAAACAGACCAAAATAATCCTAGAGGTAAATACACACATCCAAAAAGTGCTTGATGTGACCAAACAAAACAAAATTATTACGTGAACATAGAATTAATTTATTTATATTTACAACTTCTCTATTACAGTTTAAAGCTTCCACTTCATCTCAGGAAGAGTTTAGACACTGGCAAGACACAGTGAAGCATTGGTGCCACCGAATCCAAATGAGTTTGTGAGGGCGACCCGTCTGCCCTGGGTCTGCCATGGCTGTGCTGTGCAGGGAACATAATTCAGGTCAAACTCTGGCTCTGTGCGGTCCAGGTTCAGGGTTGGGGGTAGGACACCATGATAACAGGCCAATGCAGTGAACGCTGCCTCCAGAGCCCCCGCGGCCCCGAGGAGATGTCCCGTAGCTCCCTTGGTGGAGGAGACGGCCAGGTTCACCATGCTTTGCTGGAAGAGTCTCTTGATGGCTGCATTCTCAGCAGCATCACCCAAAGGTGTGGATGTGGCGTGGGCATTCACATACGTCACCTCTGCTGGCGAGACGGCAGCATCTCTGAGAGCTGCTGACATACACCTGTGCAAACAGCAATTAGACAGTCAGAATACAACACAGCTTTATTTCAATAACTTTGAAATAAAGCTGTGTTGACACAGTATGAACACAAAACACAAACAAACTGGCAGTTTAGTTAGATTCTTTTCCATTTCTTTTTCATTGGTCAAGTGAAACAGCAGCAACTACAATGTTGTTAGTTATCCTTCTCTGCCCAGTTACAGTAAGTGATTCCAAAAGTTTTTTTGGTTTCTTTTAACATCTGACCCCAGAAAACAAAATGAAGAATTTTTTTTTAAAAAGATATCGGATTAAAGCAACATCTTATTGGGTATATATTGGTTGCAACCAACTTAAGAAATCTCATTGAACACAGTCACTGAAGACCTAAAAATAAAAGTAATGCACAAATTTACATGATTGCATGTGGAAGATATTTTTTTCTATTGTTTACATCTAAGGATATGCAACTGCTTGAGGGGGTCCTACCCAAAGAGAGAGAACCACTGTTTTAATGACTGTCAAAAGTTTGTAGAATACCTGATGGCTGTGATTATTAGCAAGAAACTGACTGTTCTCACATGATTAAACTAAGGAAATACCTGCATGTGAAAACCTTAAAATATGTCACCTGAATGCTCCATCCCCGTCTGCACTGGGTGCAGTGATGTGACTGGCATCCCCTGACAGTCCATAACCAAGGACCTCTGCATAAATCCTGGCTTGTCGCTTCATTGCATGCTCCATCTCCTCCAGCAGGAGCACTGCTGCTCCTTCACCCATCACAAAACCTTCTCTCTCAGGATGAAAGGGTCTCGATGCCAGCTTTGGGTCATTATTCCATTTGGTGGCAAGGGCCCGTGCCCTAGCAAATCCTGCTATTGACAGAGGACACACACTGGATTCTGTTCCCCCTGTAACCATTGCAACAGCATCACCGTGGGCAATAAACCTGGCAGCATCACCTATGGCATGTGCTCCTGTGGTACATGCAGTGGACACAGCATGGTTGGGACCCTTCAGTTTGTGTTTGATACTGATGTGCCCAGCAGCCATGTTGACAAGGATGCGTGGAACAAAGAAGGGACTAACTCTGTTGTAACCCCTTTCTTGGAAGGCAATGGAAGTACGAGCAATTTCATCCAGTGGCACCATACCCATGCCTACAGCCACACCGGTACTGAGCTGTTCCTCTGTGGTTTTGGGGTACCATCCAGAGTCCTCCAGAGCCAGATGAGCTGCTCCAAGAGCCATCACAGTGGCTGGTGACATACTATTGATCTCGCCACGAGATGCAAATCTTTCCTCCATAAACTGACCTTCTTCAGTCCCTCTGGCCACCAACGCTGCCACTTTACAAGGAACACTCTTGTACTCCTCAGTGTCAAGAGCAACTATGCCACTCTGGCCCTGAATCAGGCGGTCCCATGGCAGAGCAGCCCCTGTGCCCAAAGGACACACCAACCCTATTCCAGTAATCACAACCCTTCTCCTTCTCTGCTGCCCAGAGCTGTGGAATCTCGAGTCTCGATTAAGACATATGCAGACACTGTTCTGAAGGAATGTCCTCAGTGTCTGTGGTCTAAGCTGCAGTTTATTCCAACAGCAGAAAGACAAAACTGACATACTGCTCTGTTTAACACTGCTAGCTTATAAGTTTCGTGAAGTACTTACAATGTCAGAGTAGTAATTCAATAAACAACCTGAATGGTGTCCAGAAATAGCGCCACTTAATCCTGAAGTTTCCCCTGTTAAGAACTACTTCATATTTAAATGTGCTTTGACAGAAAACACGAGTCCAACCTTGCATTTGGTTGGGGATAATTTTAGGTAGTCCTCTCACACGCCTGTTTATTTATATCTACAAATAACAGTTTTAAAAATAAATAATTAAAACAAATATACAAAAGAAATGATCACAGATGATACTGAGGGAAAAAATTATGAAAAATCCCAAGTTTCAGATGACAAAAAGACGAAACTTTATTCAGGCACTTATTGAGGACACCTTCAATCAGGACCCATATCACAGTCCTATATGCAATGTTAGCATTAGCTATCCCACTCCAAACTGAAAGGACTTTAAGTTGTAAAGAAATAAAGTATGGCTGCGTCATCAGCAGTCACAACACTGTGTGAGAATCCAAATGAAGTCTTCCTAGACGTCGCCAAATTGTTACTTACGTACGCGGACAATATTTTGAGGTAATGCAACGAAGTTATTAACGTAATATACTAGAGGAAGTGTCTCAGATTAGGCAAGATCTGTTAATTGGGGTTGTGTTAGAAACGTGTTTTCGTCACTTTGTACTGCAAATCATCATACCAGCTAATTAATAGCATATCAACAGAAGCCATGGCAAACGGTAAAGTTAGCTATAGGTAGCTGGTTTAATACATCAATTCTGGTCAATAAATCACGGATTTCACATTCTTTAACATGAAAAGACACACATTCAATCTACGACGTTAGTATTACTCATAGTGTTGTGGTTAAGTAGGTTATATGTCAGACTAACTCATTTTAAAGTGCTGTCGATTCAATAAAATCTGTATTATCATAGGTAACACACAGAATTACTTCTTAAAAGTAACTAATACTACGTTGTAAAATAAATACACTATCAGAAAAATACGTCATTGTAGCACAACCTTTAGGCTCCATACACAGCATTAAATGGTAACTTTTTAAGATTACATTAACCGATATGAAAGATATTTGCTGATATTTATCTTCTCTCCTATTTTGGCTCTTTTCATCAGGAACCCCCATGAGGAAAAGTACAGATCAATCCGTATAGGAAATCCCACTTTCTCCACCAAACTGCTGCCTATCAAAGGAGCAGTGGAATGCCTCTTTGAGATGGGATTTGAGGAGGTAACATTTCTTAGAAGGTAATCTGTGTTTACTGTTATAATTTCAGCCACTTTATGGGTTTCCGTCTTATCTTTAGGCAGAGACGCATTTGGTGTTCCCCAAGTCTGCATCAGTGGAGCAGCTGAAGCGCATCAGGGAATCCATTGCAGCAGAGAGAGATCAGAGGCTGCATGGAGGGCAGCCTGTCCAGCCTGCCATTCAAGCTGCAACAGCCTCAGGGTCAGCTCCAGCTCCAGAAAGCTCAGCTGCCTCCAGCCAACCTATAGCACCTCCTCCACCACAACCATCATCTCTGGTAAAGATATTTTTATACCAAATATTCATGGAAGAAGCAGATACAGAAAATATGTGTAGTATTCTAAGTAATATCATGGCAGCAGATGCAGAATGGAGGATTCATGAATGTAATTTCTGTGACAAAACTATATTTTATAACTATTACCTAGAACTAAAATTGATTTGGACAAGTCTTACAAGTGGATTGATTTATGAATCACAAGGATGGATGGTTTTTTTCATTCCTTTGATTAATGTTGTTTTTGGAAATGTTTTGAGTTTAATAAAAGGTTACAAAATGAAACTAACAAGAAACCAATAAAAAATCAAAACTTTAATATGAAAAGACACAGTATAAATTAACAATTGCCTTTTCCAGTTATTTTGTTGTTTACCTGGATGTTTTCTTCTTTGTCAGGAGAGCAGTATGAGCTTCTTTGTGACCCTCCAGTCTAATTTCCAACATGTAATGCTGTATGAAAACCCTGGGCTGCAGCAAGAAGCAAAGAGGCACATCCCTCACCAGCAGCTGTCCTCTGCTGCTGAAAAGAAGTTAAAGGAGGCAAAAGAAGCCGACCCAGGTAGCAAGTCTAGTTACTTCTTCACAGGGATTCACAGGAACGTAATAGTGTTGTAGTTTTAAAGTGATGGGTTGATTTGTTTTGCTCTTGGTAGAATGTAAACTTGGAAGGGAGGAATTTGTGGTGCTGGAGCTGCTCAGGTGGTTCAAACAGGACTTCTTCTCCTGGGTTGACTGTCTGCCCTGCAGCCGTTGTGGAGGCCCAACCCAGAATGCTGGCTCCCTCAGTCCGAGCACTGACGACCTACGCTGGGGAGGTCAGAGAGTGGAAAACCACTACTGCCAAAGCTGCAAGCTCTCTACCAGATTCCCCAGGTTTGAAATCCAGGATAAGTTGACAGTAATTTAAGACTGGTTACACAGTGGCATGCACTTTTTTCCAGGTTGTGTGTTATGTTTATTTCATTTAAAGCCAAATGTGTGCAAATTGGGATTGGACATTCATTGTCCATGTTTTCTTCAGGTACAACAATCCTGAAAAGCTGCTCGAAACCAGGAGGGGGCGCTGTGGGGAGTGGGCCAACTGTTTCACACTGTGCTGCAGAGCCATGGGCCTTGAGGCCAGGTATATCTGGGATAGTACAGGTATGTGCATAGTTGTCAGATGTGGTATTTGAAGAACTTGTTTTGTAGAATCACTCTTTTACAGCATTTTACTTCTATTTACGGGGTTCCTTCACTTTGTCACAGTACTTTCAAGTTTAAAAGTATAGTTTTTAGTTCCATTTCACAGTTTGGAAACATGTTGGATATTAATTATATAAGAAGTTTCCTTTGCAGAATTGTATTTGAATAATTCTCTCCTTGTCCCTGTTGTTTAGACCATGTTTGGACAGAGATTTATTCAGCCTCTCAGCGCCGCTGGCTTCATTGTGACTCATGTGAAAATGTCTGTGACAAGCCTCTGCTGTATGAAGTTGGCTGGGGAAAGAAACTGGCTTACATACTTGCATTCGCTAAGGACCAAGTGAGTGAAAGTGATATCTGCTACCACTGTAACCACTATTTAATGTAGTCATATTATGCAGGCTTTTAGCTCTTACACTCTGGGTATCTGTCTGCCTTTACTTTTTTCCACTTAGATGAGTCATTTGGATTGTTTTGAGATGTTGTGCCAGTTAAGATCATGACCTCTCTGCCATGTCAGCAGATTGCTAATGTGTTTTCATGTGATGCAGGTGGTTGATGTGACCTGGAGGTATTCTTGCAAACACCCAGAGGTTTTATCGCGACGCACCAGGGTTCAGGAGGCCTGGTTGTTGCACACCATCAACAGTCTCAATACATCTGTAAGTGTGTACCCTTTAAGCTCAGCCTAATTTAACTACAGAAAGATACTAATGCGACCCACCTTTAACTCATTCATATACTGCAGAGGCAGCAGTCCCTGAGTCCTCAGAGGAAGAAGGAGCTGACTGAGAGGCTGCTTGTTGAGCTGGTGGAATTCATATCTCCCAAAAAAGCCAAACCTGGAGATCTGGGTGGACGCAATTCTGGGTCTTTGGCCTGGAGGATAGCAAGAGGGGAGACCAAAGGGACAGATATGGCAACCACCAAACAGGTATGTTATATAAGATGCTGGTGGCATGCATAATAGAGTTAAGCTTATTTAATAAGCTTTTATTGTTGGGATTTTTCTTCCTTTTAAGCAGTTTTTTCTAACAATATCCTATTTCTTGATTAACTCTTTAATATTGCCAGTAACTGCAGTATCCCCCATACAGTGTGCGTCTATAGAGTACCATAAAATGTTTGGATTGTTCCTTGGCTAAAAATAACCCTAAAAGTAGACTGTTTCCTATGGCTGGAGTAAGGCTTGTAAAGACTGCAGTGATGCCATAGATTTGCAAAAGATTTTTGGGGGATATGCACTGCACTCAGGGGTAAGAGTCACAGACCAGGAAACTCACATTTTCATATTTTCAGAGACATCTAACATGCCTTTGGTTTTTGGAGAAATAAGAATATAAACCCACTAATATATATTAGAAAACACTAAAATACAGGTAGGAGTTACAAACCCATCAGTCTTGTGTTCATAATGTATTCACAGCTATAATTATAATTTGCGGGTGTTACAATGTTTGTGTTTTCCTCAGACAACAGGTTATGTGTTTACTCCCACTGAGAAAGAGAAGAGTGATAAGTTCCTTCATGTGCGCTACAGTGCCTCCAAAGACCAATACTGCCGAGTTTCCAACAACTGTGAGGTTGTTCACAGCTGGGATAATTGTGTATGGAGGAAGGAGTCAGTCTTTAGAAAAGTGGAGAATGACTGGCAGATGGTAAGTGCACTTCTCGAAGATTTAAAAAAAAAAACCAATAAATAAAAAAGTGTTAATCAATAATTACAAAACGCAGGACCACCAGTGTGCCTTTTTTAAATCCAAAGCTGTGATGTAAATGAAGTTACTCTCATGATTAATTTATGGAAATGTATTGCAAGGCCTGACCTGTTATGTAACGGATGCTATTTTTGCTGTACTCGTTGCTGTGTGTGTTTTACAAAAGATATTAATTAGTGTACATCCCACAAAGTACTGGTGTCTAGTTTGAATACTTTTTGTATTTGCAAGACTTAGAGTGATTCAGAATAGTGAAAGAATACTGTACTTTTTCAGAGCCTGTTT
>JAPTMW010000003.1:17201495-17211639 GCA_029822955.1 Ostorhinchus angustatus
TAACTTTTTGCGTAATGTTGCTAACAAACAGACAAACAGATAAACGCTGGCAAAAACATAACCTCCTTGGCGGAGGTAAAAATGTCCGAATATAGTCAGTTTTGTCTTTAGTGTTAATTTTGTTTTACATTGCCTTACTAATTCCTTCAGTATATGCCACAATAATTTACTGTTATATTTGTTTTGACTAATCTACTTGTACATTTTCTTCAATATTTGTCACATTCTGACTGTAAATAATCATTGTAAACAAAAAGTAACTGCTTTGTTCCTTCAACTCACATCAGGAAAAATCAGCCTTCAAACTTAAAGAAATATTGATCCTTTTTGGGAGGATAATATTAAAAGTTATATATATTTCAGTGGGAATGGTAAGCTTTACAAGATGATACATGAGATGTGTCCTAATATTTTCATCCATATATTGTATTAGATGTGTAAAATGACAATGAGATGCCACCAAGTATGAAGAGCTGCTAAATCAAGAGTAATGCAAAAGCTTTTATAAATTGAGGCCAATTGTGAGAAGCAACAGGAAGATATTGAAAATCTGTAACAGTACTGTATGAACCAAAAGCACCAGATGCACCCAGTGGTTTGGCTACAAAACTAATGTCTTATTTTCGGGTGAAATGGATGAAATTATGGGTTAGAAACTTGTGATTACTTTTATCTGCTCCTACTTAAAACAACTCAGGTAGTAAGTTATGGTGTGATACCCTACATCCAACTGGAAAAGATTTAAAATCCAGTTTAAAACATGAAGTTTATTTAATATGTCATTTATACAATGATGAATTAAACATCGAAGGACAGGGTCTTGATCCTATTTTCCTTCAAATAGTCAGTAAATGCACCATGTCTATTATCCACCTCCTAATATTCACACAGCAATGAATGGAAGCATAAAGTCAAACTTTCTTTTGCAGATTTTCTGAAAATTGGGTTAAAATTTTCTATATATTTGGACGGAAGCCTGACTATTAACTAAATGCCTGAAAGCAAACCTCACTGACAGGATGTTAGTGCCAAAAAGTCAGCCTATTGTTATTAGCAGATCAGCAGAAGCTTAGGTGCTGGCATTCATAATGTGGTATGGGAGCCAAAGCCAATGCATTGGGATGCTGGATTTTCACAAAGCAAGTCTCTATATATTAGAGTTAAATACTTTAATATAACCTTATTCTCTTGGACCACCTGCACTGAAATGCGAACTGGTTGAAACAACATGTATATACATATTACTGCAGGGTAAAACTATGTTTCATGTAAAAGATATCTGGTTGCCATAGTACCACACAAAGAAAGACTACTGCAGTTTTCCACAGCTCTACAGAGGGAGAAGCGACTGCATTTAATGTATTATTGTACAAAATGTGAGCCTACTTATTCAGAAATTGAAGTTATTGCATTATGCTGCGCTACACATAGCTCAGCATATATGAAAATGGTAGAAATAAAACCTATGTCACTGCAAAGTTCCAATGATAAATGCACCAATCAGAATCAAAAGTCATCATTTTTTGTTTTTTTTAGAGAAAAGCACAACAGCAAAGTGAGATTAAATACAATGCAGCAATATTTCATAAAGCACAGAGAATACTCTTTTGAGACTTTTCCGTTTAAGAGCTGAAGAAATGATGGTACACACAATAAAAGTAATGCTGCCGAGCTTTACGAAGCAAGAAGAATTAAGGTAAAGTCCATGTTCAGAGACAGGAGCTTGGACAGAGTGACTTGTCATAGCAGCTGGTCGAGCCAGCTATTGATAGATTTTCTGCTCTCAAGAGTGAGAGGGGGAATAGAAGAGATGAGGGAGAGTAACACTTTGTTTCTTCGCCTTTCTGAGCCCTCTTTCGTTGTCTCAGCAAGCTCACAGTCGCTGCCTGAAAATATGCAAACTTCCTGGTGTGTGAAAAGCAAGGCTCCCAGAAACACCGGGTGGGGGATTCAGCTTTAATTACTCGCTTCTGCTAAAAATGCTTCAGTTATTTATAATGGTTATCCTTATTTGGTATGTGTGTGAGTGTGTGTGTGTGTGTTTGCCCTCCTGTGAGGAGCAGCTGGTCTGCTCACTCCTGTGCTGTGGGAATCAGACATTCCTATTGATCTCCATCTCTCATGGGAGGTGTGTGTGTGTATGTGTGTGTATGTGTGTGTCTGTGTATGTGTGTGTCTGAGTATGTGCCCACTTGCCCACCTCTCTTCCTTTTAACCGCATGCCGTAGCAGCACAGACACCCACTTTACTTTTGTGTAACAGTGCCACCGTCTGGTCACCACTGAAACTGCAACACATTACCAACCTTCATCAACCACTTTGTACAAGACATTAACCAGTGTCATGAATGTTACATATAGAAGTATTAATAACAATAATTATTGTGTTTCTCTTTCTGTCTGTCTGTAGTGTGCTGGTTGTTTATTCCTGAATAGGGAAGAAAATGTAAGGATCACTGATCTTTACTTTTTCCATTAGTTCATGTATTAAAATCAACCTGGTTAAAGGTAACTGTGTATATGTTGCAGGTGCTACAACTTGGTGCGGCAGCTGGACTGAAAGGTGAAAAAGGCGATCGGGTGAGTTAGTTTATGTATTAGGATCCTCACTAGATACAACAGTGTTGCAGTTATTCTTCCTTTACATTATGACAATGTAACACACAATGATACTGATTTGGTGCAGACTATTGTCCCATAATTACAAAATAAATGAAGAATTTAACCCTGTAAAGCCTGAACCATTAAATCATTGACAGAAAATTCCAGTTCTTTGAAACTGGAGCCTTTATTGGTCCTTCTGAACAACCCAAAGCTTTATTTTATTTTTTTTCAAATATCAGCTTCCATGTATGAGTTTCAATTTTGTATCACATTTGATACATTGGGTCTCAATGCTCAAATATTGTTTTTTAAGCAAAAACATAATAAAGTAGAATCATGTCTAATAAATTGGTAATTCCTCTTCAAATTTGGCTAAGTTCTACCTCCTTCCTCGTTATTGACAGTCTTGTAGTGTCTCTATAAAGGCCTCTGGTGAATGAATTCCTCCCCCTGGTGGATTATCCATGTATTGCATGTATCTAATTGTATACATCAGGTTTTTCAAGAAAAAATCACACTGATCATGTAGAGGGCTTCAAAACTCATGTATCAAATATGATACATTTGGCATTATAGGGTTAAACACACAAATACACTGACAGGTCCAAAAAAATAAATTCAATTCAACACACAATATTCTGTTGGACTGCCTGTAGTTTTAATAACAGGATACATTCGCTGTGGCATCATTTATGCCATGCAATGCTTATGCAGTGTCACAGTAAATGTCATCACACTTATTTCCACCCATAGCTGCATTGTTTTGATGATGAGAGAGTCGAACCACTGCATCACGTCTTCTCCATTACATCTCAAAGATTCTCAATAGGGTTCAGGACTGGAATCTGTGGTGGCCAATCCATGTGTGAAAATGATGTCTCATGCTCCCTGAACCAGTCTTTCACAAGACCAGTGAGCCTGATGAATCCTGGGATTGTCCAGTCTTTATGCTCTGTAGCAACCTGACCATTCAAGAAATGAGAAGCCACACACCATATCAGTTGAGGTTAAATAAATTGTTGCATCTGCTACATATTACCACCATATGATTTATCAAATTGTTCTGAAATAGTTGCTCATTTTAATCCAGATGGAGGGTTTTTTTTTGTCAGTCAGTGTAGAAATGTTTACCTAGTTCCTTCTGTTATGTATTGAAAACCATAACATTTGAGGTGGCAGAGAGTATAAAGTAGTTGTTTAGTGTTTTAATCCCACAACTAAAATCTGTATTTGTCATGGTTGCGTGATGAACAGGTGGAGTCGTGGAGTGGCAATTTTAGAAATTTTTGAGATGGAGGTCTGCGTAATTGTAAAAATTTGGACATGCATTAAAAAAAAAATCTGACATAACTTACTGTAATTGGACAATGTAGACGTGTAGTTTGATTACTTCAAGTTTTTTTGATTTTTTGACCATATTTGCATTAAGATAAGAGCAAATTTCAGAGGGATGCTGGTCAAAAATGTAGGATTGTGGCTAAAATCAAATCCAACCCATGCAAATTACATTAATCTGGTAAATGTGAAACCGTAAGACTATGTTTTTAGATAAATCCAATGCATTTTATCTTAATTATCAAAAACGTCAAGAAGGTCTTTTTATAAAATGCCCTAAAATATAACTGCTCTTTCACACATGACTTCAATCCCAACGACTCAACTTAACTTTATTTATAAAACACTTTAAAAACAACACAGTCGGCCAAAATGCTGTACACAGACATAAAAACAAATAAAACACATAAAAGAATTAATAAAAACAATAAAAGTAATTATACATTAAAAAAACAATAAAAGCCAACATCTCACAGTGAGTTAAAAAATACAAGCTTAAACATAACTGCTTTTAAGTTTGATTTCTAGTTGTGGGTGTAACAGTTTGAACCATGTCAGTAGAATGGTCCATTTGCAGCCATAAATATGTGTGTGTGCGTGTGTGTGTGCATGCAGAAAGACTAATATTGGCGGAATGTGTGATGTCATCACATGTGCCCAGACACGCCAAGCTCTAAAAGGAGAAACTGTGTATTATCCACTGACACGCACATACTTGGGTGCTGGTTTGGTGTAATACGCTGGCTGTAGTCCAGTCCACCTAGCTGATATGGCTTCTTTAGTGCTCACTCATTCTATTCCTCACCCACAAGCCATCATTCTTCTCCTGTGCCTCTCTCCATCTTAGGGTGATGACTGTTCTGGCTCCCGTTCAGGTCCTGTAAGTAACTTTTCCATTCCGTCTCACTTGTATACTGCACCTCATTTTCCACAAAAAAGCATTGTCTAGTTATTTGGCATGCAGCACATTATGAGAGTAAAATTTGGCTAAATGTGGTCTGTGATAATACATGCCAACCAAGTGTCTCTCACCTCAGTGTGCAGAGGGACCCAAGGGCCAGAAGGGAGACAAAGGCGAGTCGGTGAGTGCCAATCCTCTGATGCAGGTTACAGCAGAGCATCCAACCTCCTCAACACCCCTCCAACCCTTGAGCTATTTGGTTTGATCTTTATTCAAAACCTCATTTTCAAGCATTCAGTCCCAACATTAATTATGCAGTGAATGAGTGTGTGCTTTGTATGTTTATTTACTGGTGAGTCATTGTGCTTGCATATGTGTGCACACGCAGATCATCTCTGACTTTTTTATTATGCATATTAGGGTTGATGTAAATTTTAACAATTAATAATTATTCATTACTGAGGCCAGTATCAATACTGATTATTACCATTCATGTTCATTTATGAGCAGTATTTGGAAATAACGTAGGTTAGCAATAAAAATCTGAATCTTGTTGTGAAAATCAGAAAAACACAAATGTCAATACTAAACTGCTGAAATGCCTTCAAGCTTATGTTTCATTAAAAGAGAACTTTATAATATTAACTTAAATGAAAAGTGCAGGGAGCTCCCAGCTACATTTCACTTAAAGTTAACTTTATGAGAACTTTAATAACTTATATAAAGAAAATATGTGCCTGAGGTCTTATGAAGTAAATGATCTAAAAGTGAATTAAACTTACATGGCTACTGAAATTTTCTGTCACAAATAGTCTTACCAGTTCAACAGAAAGACATATTTGGCAGCGTAGAACAGAAAGAAATCCAGACTAATACTAAGGTAGAATTAATAGAATATCATTCATTCATTCATTTTCCAAACCACTTAGTCCTCAGGAACGGTTACAGGAGATGTAGAAGAATGTTAAAATCTTCTCCGTCCATGCGAACATTTAAAGGAGTTTCATAAAAGTCCATCCAGTGTAACATTCATGCGTATCACATGACCCTTCATATCCACTGGATGAGTGTATTGTACTTCAAGTGTTATAGTATTAAGATACTTTTAGTAGTATGATAAAATGCAGAACTTGACAGCACAAAAGCTGATACCAGAGACGAAGACAGAGATATCTGTAATTCGGTATCCATGTAGAATTAACAGGTGGCCACTGAGGCTGACGTTTCTGTTCAGGTCATGTTATACAGGGTGTCCCAAAAAAATGTATACACACTTGAGCAGCTGATAACTCAATTAAATGGTTAATTTAACCGCCACAAATGAACCATTGGGAACCTGAGAATCCACATGTTATGGTCGACCACTATGTTAATTCACCAGGAATTCCAGTGAGGTGTGGCTTATCATCAAGACGATTAATCGGACCGTTCTTTTTTGACGCTACTGTGACTGGTCCGGTTTACTTGAATTTGTTGCAACAGTCTGTTATGCCAAATATTAGAGAAGACTTTGAAGATGAGGAATTGTATTTTCAGCAAGATGGGGCACCCCCACACTACCATCGCGGTTAGATCCTTCCTTAATGAGATCTTGCCAAACAGTTGGATTGGACGGAGGGGTTTGGTTGAATACCCTCCATGTTCACTAGACCTCACACCACTAGGCTTTTTTTTATTGGACTACCTTAAAGACAAAGTCTATGCAATGAGACCTGCAACAGGCACCGAATTGAGAGCAGCCATTGAGTGTGAGTGAACGTAAATACCAAGGGAATTGTTTGGTGATGTGTGTGATTCCATTGCTTGGTGTCAGCAGGGTCTGAACCAGAACGGACGTCAGTTTGAGAACAAAACAATAAAATGAAGTTTGTAAATTCTACTACATTTTGAAAATTAAATGAAGTTTAATAAACACCTACTTTACAATTATTTAAAGTGTGCATACATTTTTTGGGACACCTTGTATATCCGCAACAAATCACAGAAAAGACATGTAATGACGACAGAGACCCAATCACGTACAAAAACTATGGTTTCTGCATTTTCCATTTCCAGTGTCTTCTATGACTGCCCATCCAGAATATGCTTTACCAATTAAAACAGGGTCATCTGTATTTCTGAAACTCATTTTTTGGGATCTTAAAATGCTGGGGTGTTGAGGTCACAGGGAGATAGAGGCAGCTCCATCCATTTATTATTAACAGTAATGTAGCTGGGTCTGATAACTGTTGGATCTCTCATGTGTATGTTTCCCTCTGTGTTAAACCTTAAGTGTAAGTTTAATTCATGGCCTGTACACAGTTTTTACACACTGGCTGGTATTTCTCCGTTGTGTGTCTTAGTGCAGCATATGGGTCGTGCTTGTATCCACAGGGTAGCTGACGGACGACTGTGTTGTTTTGCATGCTCCATTGGTGTGTGCTTGATGTCTGTTTAGAGCCAGGTCATTGATCTGGGCCTTGTCTTCCTTCCATCTCTCCACAGGCACTGCCAGGCAACTGGGGAGAAGCAGTTGGGTACAAGGTGAAAGGTTTAAGAAGCATTTGGGATGAATAATGAAGACGTGACCTTCTAATTAAAATCTGACTCCTTATTTTTTCACTTGCCTATATCTGCTTTTTTTTTTTTCCTCCTTCTGCTGACTGTTTCCAGGGAGAAAAGGGCCAGAAGGGAGAGCTCGGTCTACAGGGTCTCACAGGCATTCCAGGGAAGGATGTAGGTGGTTCTTATATTATTTTGTATCTTTTATGCCAGATGCTATTTATGTAGCAGTGTCTATAGTAAATTATATTATTAAAACTCGACGCACTATATCCTATTATTTACTTCTGAATGCTAAACCCCTCTGGCAGAAAGGATTTCTAATACATAGTTAGAATTATGAATGATGTTTTTGCGGGTTTTCTTTTTTTTCTTTAAGAATATTTTCAGGTTGTACAATGAAGAACGTGAGAACAGTGACTGACATTTTATAGACCAATAAACAAATACATTAAAATCCTTAACCTATTTTCACATGGCCCTGTATCCTTAGTGAAAACCCTGTGGCCTTTCCATTTATTAATTTGTATTCACTATTCTCCAGACCAACATTATATAAAACATTACTACTTTTGTGTGCTTACTTGGGAAAAATAGGTAAATATTGTAGCTGCCCCGTAGTTATTTACAAACTTATGTAAAAATAGATATATTTTTATTTGTCTGTTTTTTTTTTAGACTCTTTTTATTGAAATTACAACAATGACAATATAAAAAAAGGCATGCAGTATCCAATATATGTGATGTCAGAACAAAAACACTACACCTGAATTTATATATATATATATATATATACACACACACACATACACTTGCACACACACACAAACAAAACAAAACAAAAAAAAAGGGGTCTGCCCCTTGTCTTTTTTTTTTGCTCTATTTTGGTGTTGTAATTAGGGAAAGTTGTGAAAGTGTCTGTGAGTGGTCTTTTGGGCTTGAAATTTGCTCTGTCGACCATTTAGCCTGGAACGTGTGTATTTTCAGTAGTGCAGATGCTAGTTAGCATTTACTCACAGGCACACCAATGTACAGGCGAGCACACATCCACTTACACAGCCACTTTTATCAGGCTAAGAGCGGATATTCAGTAAACTTATACGGTATTACTCTTTAAGCTCAGACTCCCATTGATATCTGCACCCCCCAGTCCCCCCCCACCACCACTCCTGCCATGGCGGTAAGTCGGCCTGTTAATGCCTGTTAGATTAGGATAGAGCAACAAAGCTTGCACAATCAATGCTGCCTCATTGACTGTGCTGTTCGTCTCTCACACAGGCAGGCGCCTATTCAGAAAGACTTAAACCTTTTAATCTTCCCTGTTCAGAGCAGTGATCCTGTAGACGCATGAAAAGTTTTGAGGAACAAATTACAACGTGTGTGTGCTCTGAGATATTCCCTTGGTTTCTGCATCAGACACATTCGCATATAGCTGTTCACCAGCCTAAGTGCCTGTTTTGGACAGATGGATTTTATGCAGGATAGATTTTCTTAAGCCTGCCATCCATCTGACATTCTGTGCAGACACAAGTCAGGCAAGGCAGAAATATTACATATGCACCACTGATGATTACCTCGCAGTCTTACTCTTTTCTTAAAGTCCCACAAACACGGGAAATCAACAAGTGTCGCTTACACTTCATGAAGGTGTTTTGATTGGTGTACAATTAGGGCTGACACTGATGATGTCACTGACCCTCACTGATGGTGTCACTTCCTTTTCTGTCTGTTTGTTTCCCAGGGTCGAGCGGGGTCCATCTGTGTAGTCGGCCCCAAGGGACAGAAGGTCTGGCTGGATTAAATCTGGAAGTTTTTTCCCATCAGTCAGTCTGTCACATACATTCAGTTCAGTTTGGACTCAGCAGCTGTGTCGTTGAACTTGTTTTCCCAGGGTACATCAGGTTCAGTGGGTCCAGAAGGATTGGCTGGAGAGCCAGGAAAGCCTGGACCACCAGGGCTGCCAGGGGCTGGAAAACCAGGTCTACCAGTAAGTGTGTATTTTTAATGAATAATCTCCAGATTTACAGAACTCTTGGAATTTATCACCTCTTTTACAAAGGTGTCATTTCACCCATTATCTTAAATTTCCTTGTTCTCGTCCTCTCAGGGATGCTGTCAGTTTGAGCAAAGAAAATGCTTTTATTGCATGTTGTCCTCAGAAGTGCAGGACAAAATTTGGCAGGGCTTTAGGTGCAGCTTTTATTGCCCTTTACAAAAGCCTAAAATCTTCTTAAGAAAAGTATTTCAAGGGATTTATTTACTTGTGCCCCTCAGGGCCCTCCTGGTCCACCCGGTGGTGCAAAAGGAGACAAGGTAGGTTTACCTTTTATTATATAAGATATTGTATATACTTCCTGTTGTATGTGTGTTCACTTGTGCTGTTTTTGAAATGACAAAAAAATTTCATAAATCAAAGAACAGAGTAGATCTTGAAAGGATGGGCCATACAGGCAAAAAATTACACATATAGAGGAACTGTGTTGATCCCCAGGGAGAAATTCACTATGATGACAATAAAACACTTATTTTCAATTGATGTCAATGTCTTTAATCACCTTCTTTAAGCTGAAGGCAAGCCTTGTTACATGTGACACATACAGTGGTTTTGTGTTGACAGGGGGATTCAGGACTTTCAGGAGAAGATGGATTGCCAGGGGATCCAGTAAGAGAGTCTTTTAAACATTGATTTGTAGTCAGTGAAGTATGCATGAGCTTCCAGTAGACGGTACTGTTACTGTTACTGGTGTGTGACTGTGATTCTGCT
>JAPTMW010000003.1:17679518-17693038 GCA_029822955.1 Ostorhinchus angustatus
CGAGTGCTTTTAATAAACAGTACTAATGGAAAATGCACATTACAAATATCAGGAGAAGTGTTCATGGTGTTTTGCACATTTGTGTGCCCATTCGCAAGCCTGCTTGGAGAGGTGGGAGGCCAAGTACATGCCCTTGACTGTATTAAACACGAGGACATAGTGTCTGTGATATCACCCATTGGAATGAAGTCTATTGTTTAAAAGCCAAGAATTTGGCTGCGATTGCTACTTGGCTGCTGCCATTTTGGCTTTTTGGAGACAGAAGTGAATCATTTTCAGACAAAAAGAGCTGGGAATTTTAAGCTTCCACACAAACACTTAAAATATTTGGATTTATGTTTTTAAGTTGTAAATAAGTTACATCTTAAGTTGAGTCTTAGAATGGGTCAAATTGACTGTAAATGCAGAGCAATGACAGTCCTTACGAAGAGACCACCATTAAGTAATATGTAATGCATAAACACATTAATTAGCAGATGAGCTAAATAATGCTAACATTAGTATATGGCTAAGTCATGCTAACAATACAAGTAGGCTATTTAGGTACAAAGAAAATTAACAAAACATTCATCAAAAATACACTGATGTTAGTAGAATAATGTATCAAACATAAACCACAGTTCATTTGATAACAGTAATGTTAACTTTGTGTACTTTAATAAGAGACAGATAACCAGACAGCCAATATACTGATTCACTGCCAACATTAGCTAATGTAGCTATGTTATTTTGTTATTAAGTAAAAATAACTTTTACTCCACAGCTGCATAACCAAGTCTCTAGATGACCCTGTTAAAAGGCAAACTCCTTACGCTTTATTATCCCTGTAGGGAAACTTGGTCTCCATATTTTACTAACCCTCATACACACACTACCTAGCATTAGCACGTATCATACATATTAGCAGCAGTGAGCTGCTCTGGGAACAACTCCAGATCCTCATCAGCACTGACAGAGAATTAAACTGACCTATATGTACCTTTTTTTTAAAATCATAATTTTAATTTTCAAGAAGGTTTTGTAGAGTAAAAAGTAACACAACAAGAACATTTAAAGAGGGGTGGACATAATCAAATAAAATACAATAACAATAGACAGGAAAATACAGTTTCCTAAAGAAAAGAGAATATATAAATAAAAATAAATACATTTAAAAAAAAATAGGAAAAAGATTTACACAAAGTCCGGTCGTTTTAATAAGATACACGTCCTCCATTTCTTCCACATTTGATCAAATCTATCATTTTGGAGTCTGTTGTAAAATTTGATTGACTCCAACACAAAAACAGGGTGAACAATTTGATGCTAGTCTTTCCGGGCTGAGGCATTTACATTTAACCATTTTTTAGTAATAGCTTTCCAAGCAGCTATACTCAACATTCCAAACAAACATTATATTATGTACCTGTTTTGAAGGACCTAGAAGAAACCTGTACAGCACAGAAACTGACAACTCTGACTGAGATCGGAACCTGGAATCTTCTTGGTGTGAGGTACAAGAACTAACCTAAACTTCTTATGACACCTAAAGCAGAGATGTCTAGAGTAGAGCTCATTCTAGGCTCACAGTGTAGACACCAAAGCCTTTTTCTACCATTATTAACAGAGCAATAACTCAGTACACTCATTTGAAGGTCCAGATAAAGCAATGAGATTAGAATGACTCAGGAAAAATACTGATTTGGTATTTTCTAGAAAAGAGAAGTTTCTTTTTGAATCAGAGTCACACTTCTTAAAGGTGTCTGGTGTCATACAACATATCTCCACACTGGCTTTAATTTCAGTTTTTTGGTTGTTGCCCCTTGGTGCATCCAGTAAGTCTTTAGCCACATGAAATAAAAAGGTACAAGCCCATTCGTGTCCCCAGTACATAAAGGTAAACGCTGTTTCTACCTGCACAGAGGGGTGGTTTCCCCGTCCAGCTCCCATCTGATCTGCAGGTCCTGTGCTCTGATCCCCCAGCCAAATAAAAGCCAGGCTGACATGTATAGATCAGTGTGTAGCCAAGGGATGGCAGTTCAATGGCTCTCACATCAGACTGAGCTGGCAGCTCCGGCTGGCTGCAGTGGTGGGCTACAGAGAAAGGCACAGGGAAAGAAAAGGAGAGATTAAAGAGAGCAAAGAAGAACAGAGAGGGGTTTTAGTGAGAGAAGTTAAAAGTTGGGATGATGAGATGAGTAGGGAGAGGCATCAGAGGAGCAATAGATAAGAGAGAAAATATACTGTGAGAGTAAAAAGTGGAGAGGATGGGAAAGTTGGAGGTGTGAGGTCAAGAAGGAATGTATGCAAAATGCAAGAGTCCTAAGGAGTAATGGAAAGTCTTCCTCAAGGTTATGTTACCCAGTCAAACTTTTCTTTGTTTTTTGCAATATGAACCGAGTTTTAGTCTTACCAATGCACTCAGGTTGAAAACCACTCCAAGTAAGGTTGGGCAGACAAGTGCGAGAGATTGAGCCTTGCAGTAAGTAGCCCTTTCTGCAGCTGAAGAACACTGTGCTGCTTATCTGAAAGCAAAAACACATCGCCATATCTGAATTTCAGCACACATATTCTACATATCAAACAACTTTTCAAACTGAAGCAGTGACTTCTTCACTGAATTAGGAAACATAGCTGGAGAAGACAAAAGATACTAATTTAAGTAGCTTTATCTGATCATAAGAGGCTTTTTAGATTCACAGGAATCATTATGTCAATTTGGAGGAGTTTCATAATTGACCTGTTTTCTACAGTTAACAGTAAAGGTAATAAAAAGTCACCGCTTAATGTATTTTCATTAAAGTGCAGGGAGACTTTACATCATGTTTCGTACCATATGAATCAGTCAATAAATGGCTGAAATCTTTGTTATGCAAATATTTTTATCCATACCTGGTAGCCTTGACTGTTGTTCTGATTTCCAAACAGAGGAGTTCCGGGGTCTCCACAGGTAGTATGAGTAGGATCTGAGGAACACACACATACAGGAAACTTCTTTGATAAATATTGCTATGTTGAAGGTTCCATTTACCATCCATGCCATTACTCAGAAAAAATATCCCTTCAGTATCACTGTGGGAATTATCTTTTTTCTACAGGCCACAGAGGGCCATACATTACTGCATTCTGACAGCCATGCAAACTATTTGTGAGCAGACATTCACTAGAACATACATTAAAAAAAGTACAAACTCTAATCTCTGTCCTTCGGGTCAAAGTTCAGAGTAAATGACGTCTATTATTGACAGAATGTGGCTCTTGAGAACAATTAAATAGGACTTTATCTCATTTTATTGCATATCACAACTCACAATAGCAAAATAATACAAATTTAAATTGACTCCAACGCATTTAATAATGCATATTTTCTATAACTAAAGGTCAAGCAAAATGTTAATGAATAATGAATATCATGAAACCAGCAAACATTTAAGTGGTTATTTATCCATCAGTGCAAAATGACCAACACACTGAGGGTGTGTTCACACTGGTGAATTTAGATGAAATGCAATCACAGCCATAAATATGCAAACTTCATTACAAATGTTTGATGTCTTATGGGTTCAATCTACCTAAATCTTACAAAATCTTAGATAAACCTATCCCACTTGCCCGGCACTAACAGTGGCTAAATAATGCTAAAGCGGTTGTTAAATTATGCATAGGTAGTGGAATTGCTAGAGACTTTTGGGTATTATTAATTAATGTTTAAAGCAACTGTTATCAGGTCAAAGGTTTGCTTGGGTGCATATTTTACAGCACCGCAAACACCACAACAAACCTAAGGGCTGTAAAAATTTATTATATTTTACCTGCATTTCTGATTACACTGTGCGATTTCCTTGAGTGCCTCTAACTGCAGAATCCAGAGTTATACCTTGTAACTCAAATGATATTACTCTTCCTTGTTTATTGCTTAAGGGATGTTTATTACAGTGGGGAATAATATTTTTGCTGGTGCATGGCCAAAAAACTAAGTTTGATGCTAGAGCAGTCTTCAATATCTGTTTGGTCTGTGAGGAAAAAGGCTGAAAAAGGTGGAAGTTACTTTAATTAATTGCATCCTAGGTGAACGGAACAACAACCAATATGGATATTTTTTGTCAGTTTTGTGACAGGTAAGCAAAAACAATGTATTAATGCGACAATTGTACACTTAATACTCAAATATTACACATTTTCATTACAAAGATAACAATCCTGGTGTGTACTTAGTTGCTAAAAAGTCCACCAAATGTATACAATTAAAACTAAAATGATTAATCGACTTGAATCAATACAAAAAATATATACAGAATTACAATTTTCCTGAATCAGAGCTTTGTTTCCTTAATTTTGCTGCCGCTAAACATTGGTTCCACTGTTATGTTTCACACCAACCCTTTTTTTTGGACGCATATGACGCCAGGATCAACGCAAACAATAAGAAGCATAGAGACAAAGACAGAAAGGCAGAAAATGTCTAAATGACGACTTTTCTTCATCACTTTGAAGCTTTCACACGAACATATTTTGCTTTATTTTTTTTTTAAACTCATATGTTAGCTACATCTTAAGTTGTTAAGAAGTTATATACAAATGTGTTGAAGACCGTAGCACACATATTGTTTGTAGGACGTCATTTGACTTCTTTATTGTTGTTGAGATATTTTTATATATACTTTTATACCATTGTTTATGTCTGTACAGATTTTTTTTAAATATCCTTTTAATTCGATACTTCCTGCAGTTGTTGGTTCAGCTGGTTTTGGAATAAAGTAAGCTGTCTTTTTTCACCTTTTCAAATAATTATTTTATCAAACTGAAGAAAATCATTGATAATTAATCAATTACAACAGTAATCGATAGCTGCAGCTCTATATACACTAAATACCATCACACATCTTCAGTGCATTATACTAAAAATAGAGGGATAGCGCACCTATACAAGAAGGTTGCGTGCCACTCCAGGTGCCATCGTACTGGCAGTATCTCCGGGTGGAGCCCACCAAGACAAGAGGAGGATAACAGGAAAAGGAGACAGAGGACAAGTAGGTGAACCCTCTGTCTTCCCTCTTCCCTTGGGCTGGCATCCCTGGATCTCCACAGAACACAGCTGCAAAGACATATGGGGAAGAGACACAGGGGGATATGAGGTGAGACACAGAATGAACCCACGTCCATATTCGATTTTCACTGGATACTTTCCAATCTAGTAAAAAATATCACACTTGAGACGTAAAATTGGGTATGTTGGTGGAAGAAAAGTCAATGGTAAATTATACGCTGTATGAGACCGCCACTTACGGAAGCACTGTGGTTTCTCTCCACTCCAGTTGCCTTTGCCCTGGCATGTTAACACAGTGGGCAGGGATAGCTGGTAACCTTGGTTGCAGGAGTAGCTGACGCTGGAGCCCCAGATGAAGTCTGTACCGACAACCTGACCATTCGGGATGTTGGGTGGTGGACCGCATACGATCGCTACAAGGCAACAAAACGATTAAACATATTTCTTTCGATTGTAGACACATAAATGCTCAATCGTTGAACACCAAAAGTGGGAATTACTTTGTAACCCATGTATAATCCCCTCCTCCTTCACATAATCATCGTAATAAATAAATAAGTATGCACTATCTTTACCCCTTGTAGACTATTGTTACAAATTCACATCAATATTCCACTTTTTTTTTAAACCGTTGTTTTTTTAAGTTTTTCTTACAAATAATGCAAACAATAATGACAACAAACAATACAGAACTGTGCATTATACAAAAGAGGAAACAAAGGAAGGAAAAAACCAAAAGAATCCCTGAACAAAAATAAAAAATAATCAAAGTAATCCCATTTGTCCCATTTTTGTGCTATATTCCAGATAACAATCTCTACCTAATTTAGGATCTACATTACAGCAACAACACAAATATCTATTTTTCTCTTTTTTATAATTGTAAATAAATGTATGCACTAAGGGAACATACCTTTGCAGTGTGGTCTGGTGCCGTTCCAGGTACGATCCTTGGTGCAGATAAGAGTGGAAGCCCGATCGGCGTCCATGGTGAAACCAGGGTTACACTGGAAACTAACTGTGTGGTTGTAGGTGAAATCATTCCCTAACCTCACCCCGTTGGCCGGCACTCCAGGGTCACCACAGTTGATTACTGCAGGCACAGAAAGGATTTAGAAAGAACTGTAATGACTGGGTCTGAAATGGGTAATATGAGTGGAAAATAAAAAGAGGCACAGTGGGGGATAAAGCCCTGGTGCACAAAGAAAAAGGTACTTGTGGTAGGTAAAAAGACAGATAGAACTCAACAGGATATAGATACGAGATACAGTATAATGCTCTGAAATAAACCACTTAGAGATTTCTTGATAGAGCTTACTATTTCACCATGACTAAGCCATATTATTTGATGATTTTGTTTGGTATGCTTTTGATTATACTTTCTAAATCAGGAATTCAATATCAAAACGCTTAGGGCAAAATGGATTTGTGTAAACAACATATTACAAATGTGAGACTTGATGGATCTCATTCAGAGTTAATAAATGGAGTAAGCGCTGGACCCACATTTCTCAAGAAGTTTACCTGACAAACAAAGCAAAAACACAAAGCAACACAGCTGCCTTCCTTGTTGGATAACAACTGTTGGATGACACATATCTATTTTTAGTTTATCGTACATCTGACACATTTGTAAAATGCCCGTGGCTTGATTTAACAGCTATATCTGAGAAAGATGTCCACGTGCTTTGATTTTCTGTAGTTTAGAGTTTTCGTGATACACCAAGTCTAAATTTTGCAAAGGGTATTCCTATTCAGTTGCTCCCCGAAGCCCCAAAATGTACCACATCTCTTTGATTATATTTTTTACATCCTGTGGGGGGAAAAATGTGTGATTGAGTAACAACAGTGCAAATTCCTCTGTGTGACTCAGCAGCATCAGAGCTCAGTGCTATTGTAAATGTCTAGGATGGAAAAAAAAGCATGGCACAGAATGACAACTTGAACCAAGTTGCCTGGAGACAAAAAGGGGATTATTAAATGCATATGGCTATAATTCCAGCTAAAATCCCAGAGGGGTAAAGAAACTGGGCCTCTTGAAGGCGTGGTGTCTCCCCTTGACTAAGCAAGTACTTCCATTTCCCACTGGAGAGGTAAAACAGAGCTGCTTGGAGCAACAGAGTGTATCTGGGAGTGTCTGCCCTGTAACAACACCTACAGGGCTGAGATAATGTCTCAATTTGAATATAACTATGACCTAGATATAGATCGTGATATATAATCTTATAATACTGAAGATGAGCAATCGACTACATTTATGCATGACACTGCACTCTATCTTTGAACTCATGCCTGTGAAAAATGTCTAAATATGTCCAGAACTTTTTCCATATTTCCACTTTTATCATTAAAATGCCACTTCAGAAAAGTAAATTACCTTTAAGAATAGACTATAATTAGACGAAGCGGTCAGTTATACACTCACACAAATCATCAAACCAAAAGTGCTCCTATTTTTTGTCCTTCAGCCGTGTGTCTGAATACACCAGCATGCACCCTTTCACTCCTATGGATTACCGACTTCTGAAATCCATAATGGCGCTGCTTAGGTTTTATCCTTCCTATTCAGAAGAAACTGGTTCTGCGGTGACCTCTATTTGCCAGGGTCTATTGGCTCTGTACAGGAGCTGAGTGTCTTTTGTGAAACATGACGATAAAGCAGTGTCTGTGAGGCAGAAGTACCACCGGAGTAGGCCACGCCATGAACCATTTTCCTCCATTAGAGACCGGGATCAACAACACTAAAAACGAAATAGGTGCCATTGTAAGCTTTTGTAATTTCCATGTCCATGTCAATGTCTGGCATCACATTAAATAGCATACATAATACTGGCTTATTAATTCACATTTTCCTATTCGTCAGCATGTAATATATCAATGTGACAACTATTCCCCGTATTATAGCGTCAACTGATGCTGCAAATGTGGTTATGCAGATGATAAACCAACAGGTAGATAACAAACATGTAGACACCTAAACCATGATAAGAAATGATGGATATTATACCCAACATAATATGTGTAGAATATTCAATATGCTAATACAGAATTTTCATGAATGAGATATATATGCATAAGAAGTGACATATGAATGCAAAGAACGTTTCCATTGGTCAACGTGCCTTTTGATTCCCATTAGGCCATTACATTGCATTCACTGTTGGCCATTGCTGACCTGTATGATCTGTTGTTGTATAAAACCCACCCTGAGAGATGAAGTGACAGCTCAGTCACACCATCTGAGTGTAGTGACCATGTCAGTGTTCGGTGTCACAGAATGGCAGCGGTCCTGCTGTGTGAACTGTGTGATAATAAAGAAGTGTTGCCACTAAGCTGCAGTGAATTCAAGTCAAAATCACTGATGCAAACTGCTAGTTTAACCTGTTAGCAGTTAGCATTCCATTGGCAAGTATGCTAGAGGCTAGTTACAAAACAATAAAATAATAAAACAAACAAATACAAATGTGAGTACTGCTAAATGCCAATTCGCCAATTTGTTATTTTCAACACTGGCATTAGCCTAGAATTTCAGGATCAGTGTATCTTTTGTGAAAACCTAATGTGGGAACCAGACACATCTACCTGAGGACAAATCATTTGCTCTGGAAGATCAGTCTGGCTCTGCTCCAGTGAGGTGGGGTGGGCGGAGTCAATCACAATGATTTGTCTGATATGGGGCGTGTCGGATGTGGTTTGGTACAATGACAGACTGACACCTATGAGTGCTGCCTGTACACCATTGACTTTGGCTGTGACCACCACTGGTCTGATTATAAATTGAACTGCACCCATAGACATTTTAATCTAATCCTCAACAGATACAAACTGTATATAAAGCCTATCAGAAGGTTTTATTAAATTTGCACAGCCTTTTACTCAGATTATTTCTCAGATGTAAACTTATATCTTCACTAATATGTTAAATCTCTGTATCCAGATGTGATAATAACTAAACTTTAGCTTATAGGTAACATCTTTACAGTGCATAGTAACATTTTTTTTTGTTTTAGTGGCACACATTACATTTTCCTAAATAAAGCACTGCTGATACTGATATTACACAACAGTTTACTTACATGAGCACTCAGGCATGTTTCCTGTCCAGGTCCCGTTGACAGTGCAGTGGCGGGTGAGCAGACAGTTGGAATAGTAGCCCTCCCTGCAAGCGTAAGTAATGGATCTAGAAAACGTTAAACCATCATGGATCAGGATCTGGGCATTACGTGGAGTTCCAGGGTTTCCACAGGATATCACTGAAACAAGAAAAGAACAGGAGAGAACATTCAGTAAAACAACCCATTCTAGGTGATCCGAGTTGAATTTGTGCTCGTATTATGAGTTGTGGGGGTGGAAAAGAGATGGGGAGATGTGGTTAGACGGGCTCCAGCACAGCACCTCTACAGACTTTCTTTCATCTGAGCATTTTTCAAATTATTAGAGGAGTTTTGCATTATAGATGAGTAATTTTCCTCAACCTTACTTTTTTATTTCACTTCTTCTCATACTCTTATCTCTCTTAACCTGCCCACCCACTGACCTTAATGCCTTCAACCTCTCATTATGTTTTCTAATGTGCAGTGTAATGCTATAATAAAATGTAGTTTCTTTCCTTCACATATGCTTTTCTCTGTATTACTTAGAGCACTCTCACAGCTCAACTGACAGATGCATTTTGAAACAATCCATGTTGTTTTGCATCCCTGTTATTCATTCCACTCTGTGTTTCTTTTCTTGCTCCCTGTCTTCTTCATCTGGCCACCTTAACACCACCCACATAATCACCCCCTGCATCCCACTTCATAAGCAGCTCTGCTTTGATGGACATATCCTGTGCTCAAAGAATCCCTTGGTGTCTGTCCGGCCGCCAGCAATGGTTCTGTTCATTACAGTCTCCAGCTTGCCCCGGGCCCTCAGAGCCTCATGGGCAGTGCCCTCCCGTTATGACCAGATGTGTCCTGGCCCTTGAAGTCTGTGCCAACCGAGAACAGGTGGGCACCCTTGGCTGGTGGGCTAACCACACACGAGAGACGGGAAAAGACAGAGTGAAGCAAGAGGGAGAGAGGGTGGTGGTGTGTGCATGGAAGTGTTAAGCGCACGAGTCAGGACGGCGCCACAGGGAGGAACTGTGCATATAAGCAAAAGAGGGAAAAAATAAGGCATGTGGTTGTGAAGGATTAAGAAGAGCAAGGAAATAAATGCACAGTAACACTTTAAAAATTATGGCACACATATTCACCATTAAATACCAGCTTATTAGCACAGATGTTAGCGGAATACTGACTTTTTATTAGTCATTAGCATTAGTCATTTAATGCTTTACTGAATTAATTACAATCTTAATTTGCTTTATACAGTATGTTCCTTGCAAGGTGCCAGCACCATAAGAATAGTTTTCTCCCTTAGTAACACTTAATAGCACATAAATAATGCCTGCTCTTATGTAACAAAACAAAAAGCTACACGGGGTCCAAATAACTTTAAATTAAATCTTTCTAACTAAATAATCCTGATGCTTGCCCTTGCTTACTTCACTAAGCAGTAATTAGTTTTTCGGCTGCTAATATAGTCCGTCGCTGCTGGAATAATGTCTAAATGACTGAAATAGTCGACCGATGGTAGGACTAGCACTCTCCTTGTCTCTGATATTTTTGTGTTAATGTTTTCAAAGTCCCCGTTGCTATGTTAACAGCAATCTGTGAAAATGTCAAAAATTAATAAATAGACACGTCCTTTAATGTGCTGTTTTCTTTGTAAAGATTCAGTTATGTCCGTTCTACTGCACTCTTCCTTGTGTAGATATGCTTGAGCAAAACAATTTCTGTTGTGATACTATTTGGCAAAAGCACAATGGTAGCATCTTGTACTTATCACCACCCCAGATGAGTGTGGTTTGTGTAAAGAAATACAAATCAGGCAAACCATCCACATGTTTTTTCATTTTTTTTTCCCGTTTCAGAATGATGTGAAAGGTACTAAAGCTATCTCCAGTACTGGTACAGAGCTAAGAACAGAGCTAATCAATTACCACAACTAAAATATTTGTTTTTAAGCACCTAGTTGACACTGTTACCGGTAACAAAAAACAGAACTACTTTTCAACTCAAACTGCAACTGCTAGTTTATAGTTTTATCAACGTACTATTGCTAGGAGATGATAAAACCTTTTCTCTCAGATTGTTCTTGATTGAAAACTGTATTAAACAATGATAAAGCTGATACTCAAACTGATGTGATAGAAGAATGTGACAATAAACTTACTACTTACTGACACACAAAGTAGATGTTAACTGTATAGAAAAGCAGCTACAACAGCCTTTTGGTTTTTTTACAGAACCAAATCACGTGTGATATTGTTCAAACATTCTCTGTTCTATGCACGACAGAATTGCACGCTATTGTTCTTTCAGAGTTTGTCCAGTCTTTGTATTATCTCAGCAATAATTATAGATAGTACAGGGCCACAAGACCTCGACATCGATTGCTTGTCTCTTGCATGTATAGAATCAGCTTTTTCAGATGTCAGCAGCAGAATGGATGTTGCACAAGGACAAAAACTTAACAACCTTGTGTGAATCAATAGAGAAAGAATAAGCATCCTTTATTAGAGTCTATATTCTCTCTCTTGCGAAATTAGTCTTTCACAGTTTTGTAAATGCAAATTTGTAACGTGTGTGGCAGATAATTTCAGAGCAGTGACTGGGACTCTAAATGCTACAATTTGGGAGTTTAATTAAATCAAAATATATTAAATCGCTTAATACAGTTCTTTGCTCACAAAGTTAAGTAAAGCTAATTACATGAGGGAAATAAAAAGTGGATGAAAAGTAAAAGAAATAAAGGTGATGTCTAACAGAAAAGAGCTAACTGGTCAGTTTTAGAGGTGACTAATGTGGCATTCATCAATCCATCTGGTAACTTTTCACCACTTTAGTGTTAGAATCACAAACACTAATAGGGTTTTTACCAGCCCTTCAGCTCATTTTAAGAACTCTCAAGACCTTATCAGACCAAACTGGACATGTAATCCCTTCATCATGTGTCTGATTCAGGATTGTGTCCAAAAGTGTATATGTGACACATTCTGATCAGGTACCACATTAGGAATGTCTCCAACAATGCAAAAAGCAGTAATGCTTTTTAACATTCTGCTACATATCTAAAGAATAAAGCCCTTGAAGAACATTACATGTAAAATTTTAGATGAATTAGACAGTCAAACTGGAAAAAAAAAGCAGTTTTGTAGAATTTGTTGGTGCTGCCAGCTTCATGTTGTTCTGATAAGCTTTATACACCAAATTCCAATTGTTTAGATGCAACAGGCTTCAGATTAGTTGGCGTCAGACCTCAACTACTTAAACATATTTTGCTTCCATTTACCCATCAAAGATTAAAAAAAAAAAAAAAAGTCTGTCTCTTTTCCATTTTTGTAAAGCACTGTGAATTGCCCTGTGTATGAATTGTGCTATACAAATAAACTTTGCCTTGCCTTAAGAGAAACATATTAGTTTTAGAGGTAATTTTTTATTTATTTATTTTTTTAAATAAGAGGAGATGCAAACCTCTCCACATCAAACATTCCGACCAGGCTGAGCAGCTTTCAATAACAGGGTTCCTACAGGTTTCTACAAGTTAAATTTAAGACTTTTTAAGACTACTTAGAACAAACTTTAATGCCCATTTCACAGCCTATTTCACGGCCATACTGACAAAAATTTGTTCCTAGAATTTAGGAAAATGTATCAATTTACTCCAATGGCCTTGATTCCCACCATTCCAAGTCATATCTCACCCGGGGCTGGAAAGTTAGTGATAATTGGTTCCTAATTTCAGTATGAATTGTCAAGTTGGAAGGGATGGAACTGAGTCGACTAACGTTACTTTCTTTGCAGCTTGAACATTTCCCAGTCACATTTAAACATAATACAGCGAACAAGTTTATGGCAACATAACTTAAGACCTACCATATCAAATTTGATATATTTTAAAGACTTTTTTAGGGTATTCAATGCAAATTTGGAAAATTCAAGTATTTTAAGACTTTTTAAGACCCCACGGGAACCCTGATTAATGATTATTTTGGTGTGATAAATACAAAAAAACAAAAACATATTAAAAATATTTATAAGCACGGTCCTAACACCATTATGGAAACATAATTTTAGAAGATTTTAGGATCTAAATTCTGATTATTTAGATGTTTTTTAACCCATCTAATTACATTTTTACCAGTCAAATATACAGATGTATTCCTTACCATGACACTCAGGTTGGGTGCCCAGCCAGGTGCCATTAGCCAGGCAGGTTCTCTCCGGAGAACCCCTCAGCACGTACCCGGGCTCACAGCTGAAGCGGACAGCACTGCCCACTGTAAACTCTTCCCCCAGACGGATACCATGTACAGGAACACCCGGATCCCCACAAAGCCCTGCAGAGTCGCCTAGAAACACAATTAAAAAAAGAAACATAACATTCAGCATATATTTACCTAGAAGGA
>JAPTMW010000003.1:17735075-17747120 GCA_029822955.1 Ostorhinchus angustatus
ATATACACACAGTAGTGGAAAAAATTGTGTTCACCTCATTGCATTTGTGATATATTGCACAAAGAATCTCTCTTAAGCATTGAACTCTGTAAATATTATTCTATTCTCCAAACCCACATGTTCCCTTCTGCTCATGCTCAGTTCCACCAAGGTCAAAACTGGATGTTTCAGCAGATCACGAAACATCCAGGACATGACATGATGAAACTGTTGAGAATTTAGTTTGGCTATTTTATTTATTTTCAAAAAAAAAAAAAATTCAAATTGCATTTGTTTGTGTCTGTCTCATGCAGCCAAACGCTTTGAAGCACAAAAACACTTTCACGCAAATATTTCATGATCATATTTGAGATTGTGTAGAAGTTTAAGGGTGTCTGAGAACTATTTTCCACCACTGTATTATATATTCCCATGCCGCTTTAAGTAATAAAAACACAGAAAACATATTTCATCATGTTTTGTTTCATGCAATACAGGAATACATGTGCTACAGACAGTCCCTCAGTTCAGTAAGAAATACATCTGCAAAGTCCATGTGGACACACTGGCATGCCTATATATGTCAGGTAATTAGAGTTGATTTATGTTCCTTGTGTTTCTGTTTTGTATTACCTTATATATGGTTGGTTTATATGCCTACTGAGTAAGGGACCTGGGTCAAGAAATAGGAGAAGACCAGTATATTTTTTTTTCCTTGAGTTCCTACCTGTGCAGTATGGATAAGAAAATGATATCTTTACCTATGAAATGAAACTACCTTAGTGAAGGAAGTAATTATGTAATAATGTGTCGTCTCCTGGTTGAATGCAGTCTTCCTGCACAATGAGGAGGGGAAAAGATATTCTACAAGTCTGTGATGGATGACAGATTTGAGTTTAACATTCTTTAAATCCGTTATTTAATTAAATCAATTCATCCATCCATCTATTTTCTGAACCCATTAATCCTCGTGAGGGTTGGGGAGGTGCCAGACCCAGTCCCTGCAATCTATGAGTGAAGGTGAGGTAAACCATGGCGCCAGTTTGTCGCAGTAAATCAAGCATTTTAAGATTTTTGTTTTTATTTTCCAGTTCGAGCCATATTTTATGGAAAGTATACAGAATATTGAGACTGCACACGAGTTTTAAGGTAAATTAATACTTAAAACAGTGCTAGTGGATCAGATGAGAGCATTTTTACCTACCAATTTTAAACTCTTTGCTCGCCATCAGGATCTCTGCGTTAGGGATGATGGGGGGAGGCAGGCAGAACTGCAGCCTGTAAGCTTTATTGAGAGACATCAAAGATACGAGATGAGTCAACACATCGGGTATTGAAGTATCTGGTAGGAGCGAGCCATATCGTACACATACCTTGGTAGCTGATACGGAACAGTCCGCCTTTCTCTGTGTTGCTGCGGAATCGGATCAGAACCTGGTTAGATGTGCTGCTGGGAGGTTCGTTGGGTTCTCCGTCTGTGAATATACCCAGTTTCCTGGCTGTTTCCTGGGGACCATCCCTGACGCAGAAAAACAAGTAACGGATCAATTCCAGATACAAAAACAGCCGTACTAGAAAGAAGCCAAACATTTTTTTCAATAACAACATAGTGAAATTGCACATTCAGAAATGAAAACCCATAACCATAAATAACTAAAACCCATGTTTCTGATGACGGACATACAGAATTGTTGTCTTTGTTATGACAGGGTGGTTGTGGCAATAATAGACTATTTGGACATTTTGTCAGCGGCATCTTTTCAAGTGCCTACTCAGCTTTTAACCATAAAACACCTTCAGTCTGTGTGCACCATCTGATATGTAAGAAAACCAAACAAACCCACCTGCCTGATCATTGTCATGGGTTATAACCGAGCTGCTCTCACTTCATCAAAGCTAGATCGATTATCTAGAGCTGCTCTGGGTGATTATGTTAAAATAAGGTAAAAATTTGAGATAAAGCGTGAATGACAGGACTGGATTGCGTTGTTCATGCTAACTGTCATCCAATGGGAGTGTCCCTGGAAGCTGTGGCCCAGCCTTGGCAGTCCCCTGGTGTGGGCATGGCCGATTAAGCCAGCTCCCAGATTCCTGCCACAACCATTCAGCTTAAAAACCATCTGTCTTTGGCTGTCAGACTGGGCATAGGAGATTACAAGCAGCTCTGGAAACGGCTGGCTAGGGACCACTGCCTGACAGCACTCTGGCCAAGCTACCATTACGGGGCCCATTTCCTTGGCTCAGTAGTTCAGTGGATAGATACACAGCGGTGGTAACTGGGAACTGGGGAACATGATAGTCCCCATCTTGGCGCTGCAGGAGCTTGTTGGGAAAGATCAACACGGTAGGGGCCATTTACAGAGCAACAATGTGATAGGAAGTGGACATTTTGGCTCGCTTTGTCGATCTAGTGACTTAAACTCTTCATGGAATAAAAAATATTAGCAACACACATTTCTATAAGAAGCCCAGTAAGTAAGGACTACCACCCTCGCTGGTAGTCAGGTTGCCAGTTTGGCCCAAAGTCAGATCTCCGGTCTCACTGAGAGCTTGGACCTTTGGAGTCTGTCTCAGAGAGAGGGGATCAACTAGGACTGGCAACCATCATGCATGCAAAATCCTGTCTTTGGTTGCACATATGGCAAACCCAGGCGTGCATTATGGAGGTGATGAAAGGAAGCTCTGCCGCTTGATATTCAGTCAGGCAAGAAGACCTACAACTAAACATACTGCCACAAATATCAACCCACAAAAACAGGAGACATGCTACTAAGCGGCTCTTACTCCCACTCTTCTTTATTTCTCCTAAGTAATTAAAGAGGAGGGACTATATTATGTCTACACATCTGATTGGTCCTTCATGGCTCATTTCATTTCTCCATTACATGTTACTACTTGGTCTTCAGCCGATAGTATGAATGATAAAAATGATACAATGAAGGCAATCATATTTTGCATGCTTTCCTCCCTTTGTCATAAGAAAAACATGCTTTGCTTGGAGCTAATTTCAACGCCAATACTTTATACTAATTTCTTGCACAGTCTGAATACAACGTATGATACATTTCCATACATTTTGTTATAAATTATTATGTATTACAAATAGCTGAAATATATAATAATATGGTACATTATGTAATAACCAACCACCATATCTCCATCTATACATGTCATTCATTTATTCATCATCTGAACCTGCTTTTATCCTCACTAGGGTCGCTAGCAATTATACTGAATTAAACTTCCTAGGTATTAAACTAGAGACTGGTATTATACACACTATAAAGAAGGCTGTTGGTGTTGCTCTGCATGAGGTTTAACTCCGCTCTATTTTCAACATGCACGACATAATCTGCATTTTTCAAAGCTCATTATGAAACATCCATCTGAATAAAGGCTCAGTAACTCTTTGTCAGATGAGTTCCCTGGCCTCTTCTTATTTCATTTTGAATGTTTTGAGCTTTAAACTTAAGAGCGTCATCATTAGACTTGGGCAATTGTCAGGCCACTTTTTGTGTTTGACAACAAAAGATGATTGTACTTGACTCTGATCTTAGTCTAAATTGTTAAATAAAAGCAGTAACTAGGGGTTCATTTTTCCCTTTTTTTGGGTTTTATCTTATTTATCTAAAAAGCAAAGCTACACTGAGGGACTTCATGTTAAAATTTAACCCGTAAAACTTCAATCAGATGTTCATTTACAGCTGTTTTGGTTTGACTTTTGGCATTACTCCCTAAATAGATAATAAATCATGCTGTATGACGTATGTACAAATTTGTGGCATACTGGAGTCATATCATGAAGATGGGTTTATTACTCTAGAATGTTACACAGTATTGCAAAAATGTTATTAAATGACAGTTATTACACATACAGTGAACTTGTACCGTGACAAAATGTCATCCTTTTACATAATCTATTGCTACAATCTTTTATGTTAAGCTCAAGCATAAGATGAACTGAATAAAACAATCAGAAATCCCCATGTGATGAGGGTGAAATTCTAAATTAAAAGGTACTGGGGGAAATAAAAAAGGAGCAACAAAGACACAATGTAATAGAAATCAATGAGGTCAAAAAGCAAGGTAGAGGTGAGTCCTGCAATCAGCATTTTTCACCATTTTGTGATTGATGGTAAAGGTGAGTGACACGTGCTGCGAGGTCATGCTGCACATGTAACACTGGTAAGAAAACAAGAAGAGGCACAGTCACATAAAGAGAACTGTAAATGAACAGAGAGGAGGGGGCAGGAAGGATTAAAGATCAGCTAACTGGACCCTGACTCTGTTTTGTCAAGCAACACAGCAGAGGCAGATTAGGCAAAGAAAAGCCCAAGGCATAACAGGCTGAAAAATAGGGAGTGGGTGACTAGGAATTGGAAGAGGGGATTGGTGGAAACTGCTACATGGTATTGTGACTACAAAAGAAAAATATAATAACAAACACAAACACAGAAAATCAGTGACAAAGCATCCATCCATCCACTCATTCGTCATCATTGTAAGTAAAATATTGAAACATAACGGAAGATTGCTCTTTAGAAACGTATGGTCTCATCAGAGTACAGGGAGGGCGGGGCTTATTGTTAATTGCTGGGCCATTACATCCTTGGCTCTTTCTTACCTTTGTTAGTATGTGATTATTGTTGAAATATATTGTACAGTAAGTTATGTAGACTATCAGTTAGACTATGTGTAATGTACATCAGTTTTTCCTAATCTGTTTACCATCTGTTATTTACATTATTAGGACTCTAAACAGATGTAGCCTCATCATGAAGGTAGAAAAGGTAGCGTGTTAAGTTGTATAAATGAGAGGTAGGAGTGGGATTTAATATGTTGTCTTCTTCCCACTCCTTTTCGAGCAATACATATTGAATTTATTCTGTTACTACCAGTGTACATGGTAATTGCTATATTGTTTTGATCACCTCTATTCATTAATTTCTTTGCGCTGCTATTACTTCCCTGTACACAGGAAAGTTTTGTTTTGTCTTCTGCTCGAAATAAATAAATAAAATAAAATGCTAACAAAATGAGTGATATTGTTGTTATTGTTGAGAAAAAGAACAGGCACAAGAGCATTTTTTGTGTCGTTTTCTTACCAGACAGTGATGAAGTCATGTGGTCCGTGAACCTGAAGCAGGGTGAAATTGAGTTTGATGCCAAAACCAGGAGGCACAGTGATGAGCCAGGAGCAGTCAGCTGAGCTGGGGTACTCCTCTGGATAACCCGGAGAGAAGACGGTACCGTTGTCAGATGTGATGTTCCCACCACATGGCACTGAGGGAGCGAGGAGGGAGAAGAAGAAAGATGTATCAGTGTATCAGTTAGCCAAAAATACAACAGCACAGATGCATAATTCAGTTGCAATCTATGGGAAAAGGGAGATTTTTTTTTTTTTTTTTTTTAGCTCCCTGTTCTTTTTTTTTCTGCTTCCCTTCTCAGTGTCTCTCTCCTCCTCTCCTTCACTCTTCGTCTAGTGCCCAGGCGCTTGTCTGAGCTAAAGATTAGCCAGTAAAGCCTGTTAGCAAGTGGGGACTTGGATGGAGTGTTTTGCTAAGATAACGCCTCTACCCTTTCCCATTGGGGGTGAAGAGGGAGAAAGGCAAGATGAGGCAAGGGGTTAGCACCGGTTTGGGCCTCGAAGTTGTGTGTTTGTATGTACAGTATGAGTACAGTTAGTGTGTCTGAGTGACAGCAAAGGGTATGTTTAGTGTGTGTCAGCGTTACGCAAGCATCCAAAAACATGCGCACAGAAGCATAAATCTGCACACACAGAAACTATATTTCAAACGTTCATCAGGAACTCGGAAGGTTCTAACCAACTTAACATTTGCGAAGCCTAACATTCCAGCTGGTGCCCTGAGAGAAGCCTCATATTCTCCGTGGTGGAGCATGGAAAATCAGCAAGGCGTAATAATCACAGAAGTGCAGGCATCTCGAGCAACCCAGACAGGGAATTCAGCTTAACGGCACACCCTCGGATGCCTGTGGGTATAGGATCATTCCCAAAGCACAGATTGCATGTTTTATCCCTCTGTTTCTCTCTTAGGTTATGTGTGCACTCCTGTTATACCGTTGCCTGCTTTAGCCTTGTGGTTGAGCGCCCCCTCCGCTGCCGCCTCACCTGTTAAATGAGCTATTGATCAGACCGATTGATTAAACCCAGGACACTCTATGGACTTGCACCTCTGGCTGAAGCCATTGACAAACAAGCTACTTAAGCTTATGTGAGGAAGTGTGTGTGTTTGCTTGATGGCTTTGGGGTGAGAACAGAAAAGCTATGATAATGCTGCAGCTGTTTACAAATATGAAAAATATTAAATAGTTTCTGCTATTCACTAATGGTATTACTGCTGGGAAAATCTGACCTGTTTGTTTTTGTTTTTTTTTTTGTTTTTTTTTTACTGACTTAGATACAACCTTTTAATTAAGAGTCTGAGAAAGACTGCTGCTGGTGACCCCCATTTAAAATGATGCCAAAATCGTACCTTAGAGAAAACAGTGGTGCAGAGATACAAACTGAAGCAGACAAAAATACTCCTAAAAAGTGAACAGCAGGAATTATTCACTTCATTCCTTATTCACTGCAACTAAGATGAAGAGATATACAGAACAGTGCACGGAATCTTTTCTTAGTGCCTCTGTAGCCTCCACATCCATATATCTTGCGGCTTTTAATATCATTGATATTGGGTGCCTGTGTACTGTCAACATATCACACCATATCAAGGAAATAATACCATATGAAATATTTTGTCCTACTCCTATTTTTTAAGTGTCCAAAAGGATTTAGTGTTCCGTTTACTCATTCCCTGACTTCGCTGAACTAATACTAAAAGCACTTCTATAAAAGGTATCTGAAGAGTGTCTGGTGAATCAGAACGTGGATCTATGAACTTCTAAGGCAACACAGGAGTGATGTATGATGGCAATTTTTCAATCAGGGCTTTATAGATGTAAAGACTCCAGTGATTATTACATCTCTCAGAAGATCAACTAAGCTCATTATACTGGTGACTATGGTGAAAAATAAGATCTAAGGGCTAAGTGTAATGGAAGAAAGGTGTCTTTAAATTGCATCTCTGTAGTCCAGAACTGATAAGAAAGTTGATTTAATAATACTCTTTCTGAAAAGCAAAGATTTTTTTTTTCTGTATTCAAAAAAGCTTATCTTTCATCAAAATTAGTTAGCATAGGTTTTGATGTGGTATTTAAGTGTAAATTTGCAGTTGAGCCACATGCAAATATACTCGTATTCTGCTATCCTTAAAATATTTGATTGACAATTTTCAGGAGGAGAAATATCAGCATCACAGTAATGTTGTATTTGAATCTTAAAAAAAAACCAAAACATTTTATTATTCATAAATTATCACTTCAACAATCGTAAAAGATTAATTCCTTGATGGAATTACTATTACAAAAAAGTATAATCTACAATAAGAAGGCCATAGCAAACAGTGAAGAGGGAATTTAATTTAGACTATTAGTGAATGGTGAAGGGCCAAGAATAGATCCCTGTGGTACACCAAATGCAATTGTCAAACCAAATGCAAGCTTCTCTCAAAAGCAGCAGTTTCTATGAGAAGAGTATATTAACACAGATTTACACACTGGTCATATTGTAAGGGGGGAATAACAGGGGAGGAGGAAGAGTGTTCAGGGTTATTATAGAAATATGGCAGCGCAACAAGGTGGAACCTGTAAAAGGTGATCCACTCCCTCTGTAAATACTTTGAACAGCTCATTATAAGGCAACAAAAATGCAACAGTTCTCATGTGTATGCGATTATGAATATTATATTCCGTTATTCACCTAAATCTCAATTTACATACTGGAAATGATTGTGGTGAAAATGTTTAAACAGCAAAGTCCACTTCTTTTTTTTTTTTTTCTTGCGGCACTAAGTTCTTATTACTTTCCTCTATGCAATTTCTATTTTTCATAGATGGCAAAAATACTTGAAGGTCATTTGAAACCAGCTGATTCATATGCATTTAACATTTATCGCCCGGACATGTTTGTTTACAATTATAAAACCATAGAGGTAATAGAAATAAATGATAAATGGAGAGTAGCGGATAAGGAGAGAAATGGGAACAAACAAAGCGAATGTCCAATGAATTAAATAACAGTTACCACAACAAGCATTAGTTCCGGAAACAACTGTAGAAAGGTCCAGTGTTATGTAATGTGTCATTAATATCAAGGCCCTTAGGTTAGTAGAGGCAAAATAACAACAATGGATGTTCTCTGTCATTTCTAAATGTAATGGTTGGATTTTCTCAGCGTAACTGGACTTAGTATGTGTGTATTCTGGTGTATTTATCACATTGAGGCTGAGATTCAACTCTTCACCTCCTTTGACATGACTCCCTCACACCAGGTCATTGCAGTAAAGCCAATTCAATTACTCTCACAGTCAGACGCCTCACCCTGCCTTGTCCTGGGCATTTTGGAAGCACTAAACAGAATCATCTTAGGTTGTTTTCTCTGTTGGGCTACATCCTCTTCAATGGTATCAAATGATGGGTATCATCAAGTATGGCAATATGCAAAACTGTAACCTGGTGGATCATTTAAGATAAACCTCTATGTAGACAATACAAAGTCCTTCAGTACCAATAGTACTGAGATATAGAATACTGGAAAAGGATTAACACAGAAATGCATTTGATATTCTAAACACACACACACTATAATGTCCTTGCATGGAAAAAAAAACCTAATAAAAAGCTTCTAATTCAAATGTTATATTAATATTGAAAATTCTAAAATGCAGCATAAGTACATAAAAAAAAACACTAAACAAAAACCTGTGAATAAATCTTGCATTTCTTCCACGTTTTCACTCTGTTGCTCCTTTTCTTCCTCCCATTTATTTTGACGCTTGCCTGTTCAAAGTTCCAGTGTCGTGGACATCACCTCTCGCTGTAATTTTGCTTTCCTTATTGAATAATCGACAGCTAGAGCTGAGAATGTAGGTCAAGGACGAGGCAGAAGAAAAGAGCCTCCATTACTTTTCTTTTCAATTTAACTCCTTTTTTGTTCCTCTTTTATTTGTCTCCAGTCCTCTTTAGCGCCGTATTGATTTTCATTGGAGAGTACTTTGCTTCATTAATGGGGAATGATAATTCAGTTTAATTGCATTATTCATAATAGATAATCATTACCACCATAGCCGCACTTCACAGTAATGATGTAATAACTCAATATATTCTAAACAGGAAGTTATCCTGCTACTTTTTTTTTTTTTTGGATTGTACTCATGAGGGAGTGACCATCAGACACTTGTAAAACATTTTTCAATGCACAGGCCTGGAAGAGCTTTTTATGTGACTAACTTTTGACATGACAAATGGCATCTTCCCTACCTCCACAGCGGGGGAAGGGGTGGTCCCAGTTGCGAGTGGTGCCGTGCTCACAGGTGAGGATGGAATGACCCATTAGCTGATATCCAGGCAGACACTCGAAGGAAATAGACTGACCCACGTTGAACCCAGCGCCAACCACGACTCCGTAGCGGAAGGGCTCTGGATCTGGGCACTCCTGTAGCTCATATGCTGAGGGTAAGACATAGCAGTATATTAAAACTAGATACTTTATTCAGACAGTTTTAGACAGTATTTAAATATTTATGGCAGTAGTATGGTAAAAGAGTTGGGAGTATTTCAGAAATTGTAGTCTCGTTATTTCTCCAATGCACAAACAAATGAAAAGACAAAGGCGGTGACTACGGGTGTGAATTGAATATCTCAGAATAAGGTCATTGTCTCATATCAACAAAGCAGATCAAACAAGTGGTGCCAGGCACGACAAACCCTGCTCATTGTCGCTCATTTTGGCATCGATCCAGCTGACATCACCATGTCGATGATGTCAGCATATCAATTGCTTCTATGCATGTGCCAAGTTTGAAGTAAATTGAAACTAAATTGATGTTTTTTAATAGATATTTGAAATTTCGCTGATTATAAGTAAATGGGAGGAAAAAAAGAATTTAAAAATTCATTAAAAAAAGTGAACTTTGACCTACTTTTCCCAAAATGTAACCACATTTATTCTGGGTTACTGTCGATCTATAAACCCAATTTGGTATGAATTCAACCCACACTTTTGCTGCTACAGACATGTAACATTTTGCCCATTATAAGTAAATAGGAAAATTTTTTTTAAAAATGTATAAAAAACTTTCAATTTGACCTACTGTTCCCAAAATGTAATCAGATCTATTCTGGGTCACTGGTAATCTATAAACCCAATCTGGTATGAATTCAACCAATAGTTCTGCTGCTAGAGTGTTAAACAAATAAAGAAACAATACACTTGCCTCCCTTTCGGGGGGTCGGGGTAATAACGGCTGCAAAAGCTATGATTACTTTACAGTCGAGAGCAAAAGTCTGACAATGACACAAATGTGTTTTCACAAGCTTCACTGCTTCAGTTGTTGTAGATTTTCCTCCATGTAGTTCTGAAGACCAATTGTAAAGACTTTTATTGGCAAATAAATCGCATTTATGCAGTGAGTCAAATTGTGTCTTTCCCAAAACGTTTGGCTACAAGTGCACTACCAATATTCTGTATACTGAATAATATGACTCCATTATCCTGAATACAAGTGTCACAAACAGAGAATTACTATAATTTTTTTATTTATTTTTTTCCCAATTGAGATACTGTATGCTTTTATCCATTTTTGTTGCATCTTGCCCTAACTATTTTAGAGAAAAGTTACTCTGGCCAGTTAATGCATTGTTAATCAGAGTACACAGAGCTGCACGTAAACTGGATTATTAGTGGAATATACATTTTCATTAGCCACATGAACAGCTTCGTCAGACTAAAGTCTATTGTGGAACATGGGAATAAACCAAATTCAAAAATCATTTGTCTATTACCCTGCTTCTGTGATTATACTTCTGATCAGTGCATACATACTGTGTGAATTGCTTATTTTCTAACTGGGAAATTCACACAGCCACCATAGTGATGCTAGAATTGATTTGTCTTCATACATGAATGCTCCAGTGCCAGAAAATGGTAGTAACATATCGAGGCCATCTCTATTTTTATTGCCGGTCTTTAATTCCCCTTGCTTATATTTCAATTGGTATTTTTCTTTCTGCTTAACCTCCTACTCACTCACTCCTTCTCCTCCTCCATCTGAGACAGACAGAAGGAGAAAAAAATGGAAGGGGCGGGTTCGTCTTCTGCCAAAGGAGTATGTTGCAGTGATCTGAAGTAGTGTGGGTAAATAATTCTCACTTTTTTTTCCCTCTTGGATACAAAAGCAGAGCAGGCAGAGCCTTGGAGAGCCAGGATATAAATATGACTAAAGAAATTGATTTCTATGGATCACAGCTTCCTTTTGTAAGAGATAACTCATGCAAATGCTGCAAAAAAAAGGGTATATGCAAATATAATGCTTGATTTATATGCTAATGTACACATAATTATGTAAATGCACAATACTACCTTTCGATTTGCCGACTCGTTTGTTGAATCACAAAATATAAACTTTGTGTGCCTGTTGCATTCGTATACAAGGGCGATTTATTCCTTGCAGCTACACAGATATGCAGCGAAGCCTTTTACTGGCACATGGTGAAGAAATCATTTAAGTGATCAACAGTTTTATATCTAGAGATTTATAGAGGTGGGGAATTTACTGGCTTTGCAGGTTGATTAGTTTGACACACTCAGTTTTAGGGCTTATTCAGTAATGTTATAGCTTTACATGAATTATCCTCGCTAACAGTACATAACTGAACTTGAACAAAGATTAAGATTTATCAGTCTGCTTCATCACTGTACGTACACTCAAACACACATCATCAGGTCTGGATCCTTACCCTGGTACTCAAACCTAAATCCTGGTTTGTTCTGCGAATGGTCGCTATGGAAATACACAGTTGTCTCATGGGAAGTTGTGAGAAGGGAGGTGGGAATGTCCTGTCCACTGAATCGGCCAATCACAGCGCTCGTATCAAGGGGTCCGTTACGTATTTCGAGGAAATCATGGTTAGCTTCTGTAGAGAAGTTGAGAAACTGAATATGGG
>JAPTMW010000003.1:17940646-17951935 GCA_029822955.1 Ostorhinchus angustatus
ACACAGTTTTCAATCAAGACAATTGTTAAGTGTATAGAAAAGCTAAAACTTTCACTTCCTGGGTCTCAGGACGATATTATGTAATATACAGTGCTAACATTCAACACAAATGTCAAGCATTTGCAACTCCTTCTCCTATTTTTTCATCATAACAATATACATGCCAGTCTGCTTAAACACCCAACTGCTATAACAGAAATTTAGATTCATTCCTGGTCACATTAATTCCTTAAAACCATCACTATGTAAAGGTCTAAATTGCAAAATAATGTATTTTTCATTACCAGAAAATGTATTTATCATTCACTGTAGGGTTGAAAATGAGGGCTAACTGATTAGCATGCTCATTAATGTAAAGATATTTCTGCAAGACAATACACCGACATCTTTAGCATACAATATTACCTTCCTCATATTCATAAATATAAGATGTTTTAAGGACACATATAACAACTGGCTACTTTAAATCCCCTTTTTTAAAGCAACTGTCTACTTGTTCAGTACCCTTACTTTCACTATGACTCAACTCCTACAACTTCAAAAACTACCTACGTGCGCACATTATCCCATTTAAGAACCTGAGCGAGATCAGCTGCAGGTCTGAAAGACATCTGAAAGGTGGATAATCGTGTAAGGTACTGTGGTAAACGAATCTATGGCAGCCTGTGGAAGGAAACACAACAAAGTGTAACACAGAAAGAACCAGACAGGAATCTAGACAGCGAGATAAGAGGATGTGATAGACGTGGTTGGTATATATAACCCCCACACAGCACAATCTAGAGGGCTTTTTTCGCTGATGTCTGTGACATGATGATCCTTGACATGCGTCAGGTCGTCATTACCATCCTCAGATCAACCATGAGACATTTCCATCTCAACCAATGTTTATCTGTGCGTGAGCTTTCTCCGTTGTGAACTTTAGAGAACTTTATTGTGTGGTTTCAGATGTGTACACGACCCCCCATCACAACAGACATGCAAAGTTAAGGAAGATGCAAGCCAACAGTAACAAAGTCAACTCAAGAAAGTGAGAGAAGTCTATTGATTTGATGAAGCCTTTTCATTCTCCTCGCATTTACATTTGTTTTGGGTGATTTGTATGTGGGTTTAATGATATGAGCACCACTTAGAGAAAATGACAATAGAATCTGTAATGAAAGACGACTTTCATTAGACAATCAGCCTGAACTGTCCACTCGGATGCTTTATGACACCCACAGTAAGGGAATGAGAGAGAGAGACTGTGGGAGACAGTGAGAGGGAGAGAAAATGCCAAAGTCAGACCCTCCCGAACGTGACCAGACTAGAAATGTTGCGCTGAATTACTGGTAAAGCTCCAAAGAGAAATGCTTCCTTTACTTCACCGGTCTGCATTATCGAAAAAAAAAACAGGGAACAGTGTAAGAGATATATTAAAAAAAAAAACATTCAGGTTGCACGCAGAGAATGTACACCCACTCAACATTCACACTGTATCCATTTAAAAACACATCTATGCAAAGTGCCCTCTGCCTACACTGCCAATTCTCTGTATTCGCATGCTGAAAATAACTGTCTTCGCTGCGGACCTGTAATAAATTATGTTTTCAAGCAGAGGGGACTTTGGGGATCACTAGTGGGCAGCTTCCACTTCTCGTGCTGCGAGTCTCAAGCTGCCAGGGAAACAATGGTCAAAGAATATGTTGAGCAATCACTCACTCCCATACACTCTCTTGCTGTGACTGGTTTATTGCAGGAAATGCAGCTAACAGCTTCACGTGATGGACGCTGCTGTCAAGTTCTGTTCCGAGAGTGAGTGGGAAAAGTATGTTACTCCCATGGGGAACAACAGCATACACAGAACATATAAACATAGTCTTGGCTGCATCCATGCTGGGTGGTAACACCTACGTGCACTGGAAATTAATTTCAGTGCTGAAACCAACATCTCGGCTTCAGTACCACCTTTATAATAATAATGATAATAATACTTTAAATTACATACCATATTACACTAAGCTCTAGTTTCCTTGGCAGTTAACTCATAAAGACCTAGTGCTACTTTTATGGCAGTTCTCAAATGAATTTTTCTCTCTATTTAACCTTTCTTAAGTGATTTACCACCCTTTATTATAATATCTTCTATGTTTTGCATTGTACGGTATATTCCTAGATTTAATGTAGATGTTCATGAAAACTCGGAGTTCATTCCATTCAAAGGTTATTAAATAAAAACTGAGAAAACTGAAGAAAAAGTCACATTTTCAGTAAAAAATATCAGAAACTGAACGGAAAAACAAGCATCTCATGAGCGTGATTCAACTCCACCAGTTTTACTGGTGAATCAATGTTGTAGAAGATGACTGTGTCACTATGGAGCTTCTGAACGTCCAAATGGGTCATATCTGATGACCATGAAAAAATAAAAAACTGCATTTTACACCAATTATTTAGATGTATTGTTAGGATTAATGGATTACCGGGTATTAAACATTTTATATCAGTAGGTGGTTTTGGTTTTGGGTCTTTATAGGTTAAACTCATAGCAGTTTCACATGAAAAACAGCAATTATTCAATGAACCGATTACTTATTATTTTCTGATCTCAGTTATTCCTAATAATAAACTACATATCTCAGAAATGCAGATCAAACTAAACATTTGCAGACATCATCTGAAGGGAAACAGACATTTTCCATTTTCCTCTTTCAGTCTATTAACCAAACATCAACTGGCTTTGTCTGTTGCTGTCACATTTGCTGTCACCCAGTGTATACATTTAGCACTTTTTATTTTATTTTGATAAAAATAAGGTCTTAAAATCAATACCTGCTAAGACTTAAATATAAGTAAATCTTAGGTTTAGAGTTAATGTTTCTAGGCAAGCAACTTAGGTCTGTTGATAGTGGTTCAATAGCCATCAATCAACATTAAAAGTGCTAAGTTAGTCTATAACAAGCTCTTTTTATTACTTTATTTTTACATTATGGTAACCACAAAATCACCAGCAGATGATAATGAGCCTTGTTTCTTTAGGTATTAAAATCTGGTATTGAATGTCAGGGCATTTCTTATGCTTTGTCCTATCTCAGTAATTCAGTCTGGCACCCATACTTTCACATAAATTATTACCCCAAACTCAAATCTCACAATCCTTCAGATTAAGCGCTTTACAAATCTCTTTGAAAATACAAAAACAAAACTTGAGTCAGTGAGATCCACCCAAAAAAAGGAACATACTTATATTGCTGTAAGTCCCATCAGTAACTAAAGAAAACAGCCTCTGGACCTAAAAAGCAGTTCTGAAGACCATTCACTCTCTCTCAGGTGAGTCAGAGTTACAGCCAATCAATATATATCCAGTGTTGTGTGCTCCTGTCCAATAGCACTTTATCTATTTCTTTCTCACAAACACACACATAGACTCGTTCACCTTGTTGAGACAAGTTGACACATATCAGCACTGCAGGTGTAATCCATATGCTAGCTAAATGTCAGTGTCTCGAGTCCGTAGGGTATAGGGTTAAAAGGAAGAGCAGAAAGGATGGGGGGCTACCTAGAGGTATCAAAACTCATTGGGTTCTCAGATCTCCTAACAGGAAAAAATAAGTTGTGTTCACCAAGGGAGCTAGTTGTTGTCAGCAGTGGATGGATAAAATAAAAAAAAAGAAGAAAAAGAAAAAGAAACCCTCATGGGAAGAAGAGTTTGCAAAAGTTACCAGAATGGAAAACTAAGACATAAGTTTGTTTGGGAACATTGTCTGCAAAATGGTGGAACCACTGAGCTGTGATAGAGCAAGAATGCACCAACCAAGAGAGTAATACCGATATTCAAAGTGCTTTCAAATCCAGATTGAAGCACTTTACGCTCTCTATTTACAGTATCAAAGGTGCTGCAGGACTTGCTTTCTACACCTCAAGGGAACACTGCTGGAAGATGAAAATGTATTATGGTGCTTTGCAAAACAATTGAGTGCCAAAGAAAATTACAAGTCAAATAGCTGTGAGTTCCACTTAGTAGCAAGCGGGCGAATGAGGATCTGGCAATTTGCGAGCGTCAGGCGTTATTTACATTGCCTCAAAGTGGATGGTGATGGGGAGGAAAATCAATGTGGATGCAAACAGTGTAATGGCAGGGTAATGTATTCCCCTGGGCAAGCAGCAAAGACGAAGTCCTGTCAGAGTCATGCCGAGTGGAGGCGGAATTCAGTTGCTGTTTTCACCAGATCTTCCTCTTGCCACATTCAATCCACATGCACATACTTGCTCCTGAAAGTCAGTCTTCAGGGCTGTCTTTTTCCCGCTGCTTACTCAGAATGCTAACTCTGCAGGGCCGTCAATCAAAGCGCTGTGGATGGTGCGGCGAACAAGAGTGTAGAAAAATCCGATTCACATATGCAAAAGATTGTGTTTGTGTACAGTAGACTGTTTCTATCAACACACACGTCGACACGCATCAGGAAAACAGGGGGGTGTTGAAAAGTGACTCGCTTTCCTTTGAGTTGTTGTGGATCAATCAGAGAAACGTGTTTTTTGACCCTGATCCCTGGCCTTTCTTCCCCGAAAGGAATACTGGACCTGTCCATCACATATCAATCAATACCTGCAGCACCTAGCAGCAGCAGCAGCAACATCCGGTATCTAGCAAGCCTACAGGCATGCTAACACTGTACATAATCAGATCTGACAGGGGAAAGCACCTGGTTTGGTTTTGGTTTTTCCACAAGTATCAGATAATATCATCTAACAAAAAAAATCTGTCTACGTTTCGTTTACATTATTTAAATGTGCTATTAGTACACTTATTTTAAACTAAAATGATTGCATATGCTTAGAGGAAGAAAAGAGCCGCCCTCTATATACAGTAGACCAAAGAGATTATTCAGACCAATCCAATCATGGCAGCAGATAAAGACAGAGAATACCATCACTAGGCTTCGCAGAGTAGAAGTCTCACTAAGCTGAGAGGAATGGTGCTTTAGGTCAGCATCACGATAACACTCCACCTGACCTTTCTAATTGGCCACCAGCTGGGAAACCATAATCCCTCCACCCAGCTCTCCAGTTTTCCACTTTCACGTTCAGCCTCTCCTCCAGAGGTCATGACCTCCTCTCCAGTTCTCTCCTCTGGTGTCAAGTGATTCATACGGTTTGACCCTGTCCCCCATCTCTTAGTCGGTCCTTACTGTTCGCTGCTAAATAATAGATAGCTGACAAGTAAGATAACTCGGAGAAAAAGTTTTGTAAGTTTTAGTGTTCTTACAAAGTGGTACTGTGTTTTGCTGTCAGATTTTTTTTTTGTTTTGGGACAAGGCAGTGAATACTTGAAGTCAAAACTAGTTGTGTAAACCCCAAGCTGGCATGACTGGAAAATAATTAAACAATAGCAGCAAGCCAGCATGTCTGCAACGCGTCCCCTGTCCCTGGTGCTGTCTTTTCCTTGCAATGTGCATGATCAACTGTGACTTTCAGTCTGCATTGCTTGCCAGTAGCCCTTCTCCTTTCTTTTTAGTCACTGTCCTCCCAGCGTTTCCCTTGTTCTCCAATGCCGCAGGTGCACCACCACAGGCGCCTCCGGCAACAATTGCCACGTCAACAGGACTTTGTACGGATTCTACCGTCCTGCGCAACACGACAGAGCAAGTCAAAGTGTGGAATAAGAAGCTGATCATGTAAAATGTGCAAAATAAGCCTAGCCGGAGCTGTCTGTGGGAGTCTGGGATGTGATCAACTCTCAGCTGACCAAGCAAGGATTCAAAGAGACTTCAATATCAACCTACAAGGCGCAATTCTCAGCCTGCTCAGAGTCAATCAAGTTCTTCTGCGAATGTGTTTTACTTATCTACCGAGTGGTTGAATGAAACTGACACATGTTTCCAGGGGCCATCTCACTCTAAGATGACTGATTATATATTCTTTCTGAACCTGTTTCCTCTATCAACAGTTCTCTGTCTTTATCTATGAGCCACTGTGTTTTTCCGTGTATTTAATAGCTCAGCCAGTGCTACCCCTCGTCCCTTCATGCCAACTGCCTGTGGCTCAGCTTCAAAGTCTCCTCTGTCTTCTGTTGTTTATAAGAACAGTCTTCTCTGGCATGATCCTAGAACTAAACCTCTATTAGTAATTCTTATTCAGTGAAAAAGAAAAGGCAATGGAGTTTGAAGGTTTATCCCGACTGAATCAATTCCACTTGAATGCAATTTGTAGTGATGTGCAGGTCAGGTTTTTTTGGGGGTTTTTTTTTAATACCGACGCGACATGATATGAGAGTCAATCCACAACACCAACCCGCAAAGATAGGAGTTAATTAACCACTCAGAACAGACCTGCAAACTGCCAACTTTAGTCTGTATTTACATACATATTGAAGCTGTCTATCAGTTGTGATGCCAGTTCCGAATGCTAGCTCTTTTGCTGATAGCCTGACAGAGACTGGCCTTTTCTTTTTTGCTTGCTCTTTTGCTCTGTCACAGATGGTCTCTGCCTGCAAGGGATGGCAGAGTACGCCTCCACTGCCCCATAACATGCTGATATTTGGTAGCCCTTGGGTCTCACTACCAAATCCATTACCAGATATCCAATAAATGCTGGTATAATAGCATCAGGAGGCACAAAACTATGCCTGAATTTGACTATTTTGTTTGGAAAGTGGCTAAAGCCTGCTCAAAAAGTTGCAAGATTACTTCACATCTAACATATACATGTACATGAGTATCTATTTATGTATTTGGAAATCTTTATTTCCCCCAAAAATCAAACGGATAGTTAAATAGTCATTGGTAATTTACTACAACTGCGAAAAAAAGAATGAGTAATCAGTAAACATACACCCACATACACACATCATTCATGTTTCTATCTGCCTGATGGTTTGTTGAATAAATGAACTGGTACTCCCTTTCATCACCACATATTCTTAGTACAGAGAGCCAGAGACATATTCGGAGTAACATTTGCTATTCTCTTTAAGCGAGAGGGGCTCGAACTGACCAAAAAGTAACTTGATTTGTCGCCAGTCGCTTTTAAGACACAAATGTAGCTGAAGGGGTTTCAAAAGTTATGAAAACACTAGGTTGTCAACAGTGGCACCTTGTTCTTCATGAATGTTGACATAAAGGGCTAATTTGATGGAGTCTAAGTGGGTTTGCAAGGCTCTAGGGACACAGCCGCCCCCCCCGAGCCCCGACATGAATGCTTTATAGTTCGGTAATGCAGATCATAGACAGCCAGAGCACAAGAGGACCTGCACCCTCTGCTGTATTTGGAAAAAGAGATTGACAGAGTGAACAGAAAAGGTGTACCACGACTAACAGTGTAGCCAACTGTATGAAACATGTCTTAAAGTTATTTATATCCTGGCAAGAAAACTGCATTATACACTTTTTAACAGGCCTGTCACAACTACCGCATCATTTCCTGAGCAATTATTTGAGCAAACCACAATTATTTGGCATAATCATCATCAACGTCTCCATTCACCAACATAACACCGGCTACTTTTAGACAGTATTTTCTACCATTTGACGGGTGCTCTATTAATGAACTCATCTCTTTGCTCGCCCTTCTTCTGTGGTTTAATGGTACCTGGAATGAATGCCACTGACTCTCTGTGTTGAAACACTTCATTTCTGTCGCCGTCACTGTGCTCAATAACAAATAATCACATTGCACTTTATTTATTACTTATTTAGTTATTTCTCCTGTTTCTCCGCTCCATTTTATTATTTCGACTTCTAATTTTAAAATTTTAGGTTCTTATCCTGGTTTTTTATCCCAGACTGTTTTTTTTTTTTCTTCATGTGTTTTATTGCATCTTGTTTTTATTTATTGGATTTTATTATCTTTTTTTATTTTTATTATTTTATTTGTTTTATCCTTTTACTTATCCATGCTGCGATATTGATGAATGATGGAGCACTGAGCACTTTTCATCTTGACAGTTGATCAAGTACCTGCAGGTTCAATGTGTGTTTTGTCAAAATGCCAAATGCAATTACTCTGTCTGCAACACAAATCTACCAAATGTAACCTTGAACCTTGACCTTTCTGTTGCTATGGGTCAGTGTCAGCAGGCATGTCACAATTATCAGCTTAATCCCAAATTGCTTCTTAATATTTTGCATAATGATGATAATTGTTTCCATTCACATATAAAAAAAAACATCTCAGGGAAAGAAAGAAATGTCACATTTCATCACTATTTTCAAGGCATTTTCAAGCTTTGGAGATTTGACTGGTGTGACTTTTGTTTATATAGCCTAAAACACAATCATTAAGCTGAACTGTATGGATATTATTAACCCATAATGGGCCAGTGTGACTTTTGTGGCACGTCCCAAATGAATTTGTCTCGCTAGTTAACCTTTCCTAAGTGATTTATCACCATGTATTGTAATATTATCCTTTGTATTTTGCATTTTTTCCACTGAAAATCATCTATTTTCCTATGGTTAATTCCCTGATCATGTAGATGTTCATAAAAACTCAGATTAAAGTAAAAGATTATTGTATCAAAACAGAAAAAAACTGAAGGAAAAGTGACTTTTTCAGTAAAATACAACACACAACAGCACTGCATGGGTGTTATTATCCAGTGTGACTTTTGTGGCAGTTCCCAAATAAATTTTTCTCTCTTAAGTGATTTATTATCACTTTGTTATAATATTAGCCTTTGTATTTTGCATTTTTTTCTGTGAAAATCATCTGTTTTCCAATGGTTAATTCACTGATCATGTAGATGTTTATAAAAGCTCAGATTAAAGTCAAAGGTTATTGTATCAAAACAGAAAAAAACTGAAGAAAAAGTGACTTTTTCGGTAAATGAACATAAACCCAGTGTGTCCATCCACTGTCATTGATCCAACTCCATGAGTTTTACAGCGGAATAATGTTGTAGAAGATGACGGTGTCTCCACGGCAACTACAGAGCCTCTGACTATCTAAATGGGTCATATCTGATGACCACAAAAACTGTATTTTACACCAATTATTTACATGTTTTGATAGGATTAGTGGATGAACAGTTTATATGAGTAGATGTTTTCGGTCGACGGTGGATGTTTGGGTCTTTATGGGTTAAACAATCAGGCCCTTATTACTATTAAAAATAGCAGAAAATGACTAGAAGAAAAGACAGAGCGACCCTGAGCAAGATATTTTCTAGCAAGTTTACCCGATCCTTGTCATGAGTCAACCTGCGCATTAGCATCAAGCTGTACAGTATACATTTCATTCTAGTATTGCGTGATGAAGTGAGAATGGCAGATGGTGCGAAAGTATACATCTGTTTACAAGTTTTTACACCCAGTCGGCACAAATGTATGAAAGTGTGGCTGAAAATGCTAAAGTAGTTAGGTGCATGTGTCGATTTGCGCCCATATGGAGTGATGTGCGCGCCTGTATTTGTGTATCTGTAGATGTAAGTGTAGGTGAAATAACGCTATAGATGCAGGCTGGCGGCGGTAATCGAGCTCACTAATTACTTCCTGAGCTGAGAGAGTTGTCAGAGAGAGGAGGAGCCGCCACAGATGGTGAGAGACCCTCACTGACGCCAGGATATCCTACCTCTTCATCATTAGAGCTGAGCATGTGTGTTTGTGGGAGACGGAGTAATTGAGAGGAAGACTGAGTGTATGTGACCAAGATTGAGTGTTCAAATTACACTCCTCAACCGCACTCTGCTGACCAAATAACAATTATCAGTCTACTTATCACTTTCATTACTCCTATTGTATGTTCAGTATCAGCGGGACTTAAAAGCTGATGGTGTTTAAATCCGTCTTTGCTCTCGGGGCGGTTCCTCAAAGACCTTTGGGGCGCGGACATAGTCACTCTAAGGTGTTTGTGTTCCGCCGCTCACCCATTTCCAGTCATGTTTAAACACCCTTATTCCTCCATCTGCAAAAGTGCCTGTGGGCAGGTGGTGCACCGGTGGACTCCTGTTTCCCTTCGCTGTCCCCACCTCCCGAGACTAAAATGCTGCAGGGCTGAGTACTCACCACTGTGAAGAGCCTTCTGTGCCGCTGACCTCCAGCAGGTCGTAATCGTCCTCCAGCTGAAAGTCAGAGAAAACCAGGGCAATGGTGTCTCCTGGCTCGGCGAGCACGGTCCATGTGCAGTCGGCGTTATTGTTGTACTCGGCGGGGTAATTGGGGGTGGTAATAACCCCGCTCTGGCCCCGCAGAGTCCCACCACACCCATCATCCGCTGTGGGGAAAACATTGTGAAAAGGCTTAGTAAAAAGAGTAATATATAAACAAAGATAATCACAGATGTGTGTTGTGGTGCAGTGCGGAGATAATTGAAGATGAAAATGTGGAGACAGTAATAGAGTCTTGGTAAATAGCCTGTAAACACAACCTTCAATTAAAAAAAATCCAGGTATGATCAGGACTTGTATGAGGAGTTCTACAGAGACCTTAGATGGTGTGAACTTCTTCTTCAAGGTTAGTATCAGCCCAAATACAGAACGGCATCATAAGGACAAATAGTTGCTAGTCTGTTTAAAAATATATTCTTCTATGAATAGAAGAAACAAGAAAGCAGACAGTTCTGGGGCTGACGACTCTAAATCACTGCATTACATAACAAGTAATGCCAGGTACAACAAACCCCGCCCCTCGCACATATTTCACCCATTATAAGTAAACGGGAAGGTTTTAAAAATTCATAAAAAATTGGAACTTTGACCTACCGTTCTCAAAATGTAATGAGATCCATTCTGACTCACTGGCACTATATAAACCTAATTTGGTATGAATTCAACTAATAGTTTTGCTGTTACAGACGTGGAATTTTGCCCATTATAAGTAAATGGGGGAAAAAAAGATATTTAAAAAAATCATAAAAAATTGAAACTTTGATGTACTTTCAACAAAATGTGATGACATCTATTCTGGGTCACTGGTAACCTATTAGCCAAATTTGGTATGAATTTACCCAATAGTTTTGCTGCTACAGACATTTGAAATGTCACCCATTAAAAGTCAATGGGGGAAAAAAAAGACTAAAAATTCATTAAAAAAATGTATTTTGACCTACCGTTCCCAAAATGTACTAGTAAAATGCCATGCAATGTAATGTAAAATAGTTTGCTATGCTGTGTTGCAAATAAACATTCATTTTAGATGACATGTAGGTTATATAATGTATATTATTATGGACTGAGGCAGAAAAGCCAGGTTAAGATTACTGCACAAAGTGAGACTTTTTCTGGTCTTCAGATATGACCCATTTAAACGTTCAGAGGCTCCTTAATAAACATGGAAACACCTTCATCTTCTACAACATTAATTCACCAGTAAAACC
>JAPTMW010000003.1:18555828-18568052 GCA_029822955.1 Ostorhinchus angustatus
CTCTGGTTCCTCCTCTGGTTCCTTCTCTGGTTCCTTCTCTGGTTCCTCCTCTGGTTCCTCCTCTGGTTCCTTCTCTGTTGTCTTCTCTGGTTCCTCCTCTGGTTCCTCCAGGTCAGGGGTGTTAAACATGGGTCAAAACTGACCAGCTAAGGTTCATCTGGATCCACAGGTTGACTTGGTGAAGTGTAAATCATGTCTTGTTATTTCTAGGTCATTCTTCTATTATCCTGGTCTGGCCTGGGTCAGATTAGATTGGTTTGGTATTTGTGGCTCCTGGACTAAGGTGAGTCTGACATCCTGCTCCAGGGGGTTCTGGGGTGTTCCCAGGAGGAGCAGTGGTCATGTCTACAGGAGAACCATCCACCCTGTGGAGGAACCCATCTCCACTGTTTGTGTTCCTGGTTCTAGGCACAGCTCAGGATCATCTCTTTAACTGGGTTGAACTTTCAGATCACTCATGGAATCAAACATATTTTCATGTTTTCAAAAACCAGCATAAATTAACACCTTCTCTGAAAACCAGAACGTTTCTTGGTCAACTAGTCCAGGTCCAGTGAAGAAGAACATGATCAGATCTTCATTCCTATGGAGGTACTTGGTCTTCAAGAAGACCTTTAAAAGCCTCTGCTCTTGAAATCTTTCTGACTTTCTACCTGAATATGTAAATATTAGTCATTTTGAAATTTTAACAGCACTAAACAGAAACTGAAAGGACTTGAATCCACATGATTCTATTGAGGTTTAAGTTTGTAGAATCATACGAGGAACACCAGAAGTCCAGAATCGACTTCAACAGCAATAAACTGTAAAAAAGAAAAAAAAGGAAACTGTAAAGTTTAATGCAATAAAATTTTACATTTTAACAAATGATCCAGGAAATGAAAAGCAGAAGTTCTTCCATAAGTTCAGTCTGGTGTTGGTTCTAAACAGACGTTCCTGATACCAGCAGTGATGGAACCGTCTGACATGAACCTGTCTTTTATCTCCACAGATGATGGGGCTGGACCTGGAGTCAGTGTTTGTTGTAGTTTCTGATCCTGGTGGTGCTTGTTCTCCTGGTTGTGGCTGAAGGGCGGACCTTCTGCTGGCCCTGGGACAGCAGGTGTGTGTGCGCCGGAGCGCCGTTCACCTCCGTCTGGACTCCGGTTCCACCGCAGACGGCTCCTGTGCTCCTGCTCAGATCTCCTTCACCTTTAAGAGCAGAACACGTGCATTATTCAGTAGGATCTGGTTCAACTCACACCAACACCTGCTCTCATTAACCAAGGTTTGGCTTTTTCACCTGTAGGTTTACCTTCTAGTTTTCCACTCATCTGATTTTCAATACATTCAAAGCAGTTTGTGTTTTTTTTACTACAGCGTGTTTTTTAATTTACTTTTTATAGTTTTGAAGAAAACAAACACAAACAGTAACAGAACAAACAGCAGGAGGAGAACCCAACATTCAGTGAACATTTACTCCACGTTCATCATCATGTTCAGATATTAATGTTCTTTGTGATACAGTTTGAGGATATGCCCCCCCCCCTCGTTAAAATCAGGTCTTCTAGTCAAAGGCAGTTGAACCCATGTTCAGCTCAGACACCAGGTGTTCTCCTCAGTTTAACTGTGATCCTGTCCTTAACCTACGTGAACGACATCAGTCTGGTCATCTATGGGAGGTTTGTGTCTTTCATTTTCGGCTCAGATCCTTCTGAACTGTCCTCCAAAATCACTGGAACAGTCTCAGACATTTGTCTCTTTGCACACAAACTGAGTTCTTCTAAATCATTGAGCTAAATGGTTTTAAAGCAGATTTTAAAGGTTCGAAGTGGCTCCAGGAGGCCGTGGACACACGGTTCAGTCCAGTGTTGGAGTGATGGACAGTGTGTTTCCATCTGCTCCGACATTCAACGGGACATGTGTCTGTCCAGGTTCTGATGTTGATGAGGTGGGTTTGAAACGTTTGCTCCGTTTACGGACATTCCAAACCTCCTCAGTTTAGACTCCAGAGTAAATGCTTTTACTCTGGAGTCTGAGCTCAGTGTGTTGTGAAGGATGGTCCGTCAGCCGTGGGTTTTGTTCCTCATACTGGTCTTCAGTTTGGTCTGTGGACTTGACTCTCCCCTCCTGTACTTCACAGCAGTAATGCACATCTGCTTTTACCAGTTTAACCCTTTCATGCCTGATGTCCACTTCTGTGGACACACAGTTGAACTGACGTTCCAAAGGTTCTAAAGGTCATATTCTCCAGACCACATGGAGGCGCTCTGTACAGACCCTCAGTAACACAATGAACAGAAGGATCATCTGGACTGGTCTGGGATCTGCTACAGTGAACCTCCTCAGACCCAGACATGGGTTTACTGTCCACATTTGGACTAGAGGTTCACAGCTTTAGACAAAAAAACAAACAAACTGGAAGGACATTCCATAAAAAAATGCATCGGAAAAAACTGTCGCGCTTTTCAATGTCATCATACATCCATGTGGATATTCAGAGGCTCCATAGTAGACATGGAGATTCCCAGTAAAATCCATGTAGTTTGATAAATGACAGTGCTGGCAGATGCTTGGCTTTGCATTTAATGTTAATTTACAAATCTAAACTACTTCACACAACTTTATTTTCCAGTCAATAATGCTTATGTTTTCAATTTTCTACCATATAATCAGAGGTGGTTAATCCCAGCTCTATAGAGTAAAAGTCCTGCCATGTATTGGTTCTCCTTTTCACTTAACACAGGTGATCCCATGTACCTGGATGAGGAGTTGTGCTCATCAAAATGGGCTGGCTCAGTGAGTGGTTGGAACAAATACATGGCAGGATTTTTACGCTGTGGAGCTGGGATTACCCACCTCTGCATATAATAATAATAATAATAATAATAATAATAATAATAATAATAATAATAATAACAATAATAACAATAATAATAATAATAATAATAATAATAATGATAACAAAAACAGAATTTTATGTATTTTCTATCCGTCTTCAGTATTGTCCTCGTCACTTTTTTCTTCAAATCTTTATTTCAAAGATAATATATAACAAACATCAAACATACAGTGGACAAGGTCACAGGAACCAACAACAATATCAACATATAACACAAAAAAAAACATACAAAGGGATTCACACTAATTTCCTGAAAAAAAATCATATATAAATGCCATAGTATTATCCTCGTCATAACTTCGGCATCCACAGAACAGTGATTCATACTTTCTGCTGTCCAGTACGTACGACGTGCGCCATGTCTTTTCCACTCCTCTGTCCAATCAGAAGCCAGGCAGGCGGGTGCGGCTTTGACAGACCCGGAAATACACCAATAACTTCCATCACTCTCACAGCCCTGTTGTTTTAGGAAGTAAAGTCTGTTGAACATGAGTTTCCACTACGGCCAGGTATCGAAGTATTGCTTTTTGAGTCTTTTCGGTGTTATTTGTAATAACTTAAAACTGTTACCATAACGGCTGTAATTAGTTAGCGTTAAGTTCAGCCTCTCCTGTGTTCGCACTGAATGGGTCTGTTAGCACTAATGCTAATGTAGTTTGGAGTTGGAAGTTTTTCCTGTTTGTAGCTTTCTGTGATATATTTTAAACTGAATTAATGTTAACGCAAGTGTCGACAAATGGTACCTCGTAAGTATAAGGAGTAACAGTGACATTTTTACTAATTAATGTATTTGTTATATGCTAAACTTTAATGTAGCATAGTGGAGCATAACGTTTTCTCAAGTAAAAATCTTCACCCCTGTGGTTTTTTGCTCCTTCAGTTGTACATATCACAGGGCAACTTTTTACTACACTAGTCACATATATTTTACACTCACAGTAACTTAGTACATGGCAGACATATATGACTAGATATAATTAAAAGTGTAGTAGCTTACAGTACTGTATTAATCTACCCAGTAGTTGTATGTATACAAAGCAGGCCAGTCTAATCTGTGGTTCCACATTACAATATAATGCTCTTACTTGTATTTTTCTGTGGTGGAAAAACACAATAAAGTTCTATTCTAATTGGAAAGGAGCCATTCTGTATCATGTATCCTTTAACTTTTTGATTCTGCGCCACATTTTGCAGGCTTTTCTTAATTTTTTAAATGAAGGACTTTTATTTGGAGCAGTATTTCTACACTGTTCATTTAACATAAGAAACAGGTTGTTTTAATTGTAGTTTAGCATGAAAAAACAAAGTAACTTGCAAAAATATACCCAAATTGTCCATATTGAATATAGTGTAGATCAAGAAATATGTATTTAACTCTTCTTTATAGTGCATGTTAGTTTTTACTGATAGATAATCTGTATTGGTTCATTATTTCATAATATCAGTTGGCAGTTATTTGTTAGAAATGAATGCATCTAGCAGTCAGCTTTGTCAGCATGGCTTCTGTCAAGTGATGTTATGATGCTAGAACAATTTGTGTCTCATTTGCTATTATTATGAAATTGTTGGATTATATAGCCTATGCATGAAAAAAAAAACGGCCTCATGTATAAACCATCAATATAACAACTGCATGCAACCCATTTGTTTATATTTAATGTACCGTCATTGACCTTTGCTCTTTTCTGGCACTGAAGGGCTATCCAGGAGGCGGAAACCCACCACCGGGTGCTCCATACGGGGGTGGCAGTGCTCACTACAGGCCACCCCCTTCCGCTCCATATGGCAGTGCAGCAGGTCCACCAGGAGCTCCTTACGGTGGTGGTTATGGAGCCCCGGGAGGCCATGGAGGGCAGTACGGGCATGGACCACATGGTGCCCCTGGCGGACCTTATGGAGGATACGGAGGACAGCCTCATGGAGGACCGTATGGACACCACGCTCCTCCAGGTAACTGAAAAGTGAGATTGGAGCTGTGTAAGCATCTGTTGCGGTGTGTTTTGCCTGTGGGAGTTGAGCGGCCGTAGGATGAACACGAGGAGACTGCTGATTGGTTCTCATTCGCCGTCCTCATTGCTTTCCGTCTTTCTCCCTCACTCACTAGTGGAATGATAGATAGAAAATGACTAACGCTCCCAGACAGCCGTGTAGGGACTGGGTTGAGTTTGTGCCCCTCAGCAGGATTACACGGCTGGAGTGATGACTCTGGTAATACTGAGTGAGGGCTAAACAGAGTAGGAGACAGATGGGTAAAGAGAGTGCTGTGTGCGTACGTGTGTGTTTGATTACACTGTTTCCTGTAGCAGCCAAGCCAGTCAGAAGCTGATAGCCTGTGCTGCTATCACTCCCCACTGGTACAGAATCCATCAGGGTCCAGCCTGAAGTGTTACCTGTCCCTCTCTCACCATTCATTTTTCTGACAGTCAGCCTTCCCCTCACCACTCCACTCATCTCTCACACATTTCTAAACATACTCTCGTCTTCTGTGTATTCAACTGATGACATTTCCTCAGCCCTCGACCCTGCCTCTACCTTTTTCTTTTCACAGCTGCTGCCTAATGAAACGCTGTGTCTATAGAACTAAGGTTCGAGAGTGTTCTTTAGCAGCAAACCAGCTGATTTTGTAACTCCATGGAGATTGTCATGCACGTCAATGTTATATTTATGGATATACTTTCTTCACATGTTAATAATCGTACTGATTATTAACAACAAAGGAGACAAGTTACAAATGGTTGAGAAGACAATACATTAAAAAAAAATCTTGCTGTCAGATTTTTCTAATTATTCAAATGCAGTGCTTTGTTGAAATGGGTTTAAGATGACTGTCAAATCAAATTAAGAAAGAACAATGCAGTAATATCTCAACAACAGTTATTGTCAAGTTTTATAATGGACTGGAAGGATGTAACTACCAAGTGCTCAAATAAATGTTCTGTTCTCATTCAGTGTTGATAAGGCTATTAGTGACATGTGTTTAATCACACGATACTGTAGACAGACAGACAGACAAAGCAGCTGCATCAAAGCCAAACCAGTGCATTACTAAATTTACTAAATGATGCATAGTAAAAAAAAAAAAAAAAGTGAATATTGGATCTTATAATTTGCTTAGGCAACAGTCAATCTAGCTATTTTTTTGTATGAAACAAGTTGAATCTGTTTTCTGTCATTTATATTTATTTTAATATGGTTAAATGTCTTCCACTTTAATTTCAACTTCAATTGTTGTGTTTTATGTCTTTAATGCAGATTTTCATATTTCACACTGGAATTGTTTTTAAGGAAGCTGCTAAATTCAGAAAAAAAATGCAAGAAAGGTTTTTGTGCATTTGACGTGGGTTTTTTTAGGCCATTTTTATCAAATAATGAAAATTCAGATGTAGCAAACATTTAACCGGTAATTGATCAGCTGATGAATCAGCTCCTTGCTGCATCTTCACAAATAGTCTGAAAACACATCTGCTGCAACAGGGTATGTGGACTGATGACGATACTGAATATTCCTCTCTCATTTGTGAAAAAGATATCACAGCTATTTTGGATGGACAGCAACAGAATGCTCTGCTTCTTTGTTTATTAGATGAATGTGTAATGTATGCACTTCCATCTGCAGGTGACACAACCAGTTATTGAAAATGCATATTTTCTTTTGCCACATTTCAGAAGATTGCTTCTATTTTTATGTAAATATAGCCAATGAATCTTTTACAATAAGAGGTTAAATGTGCTAACATTAGATGTCACCGTAAAATATTTATGATTAAAAACGTCATCAGAACTACTAAAAAAAAAAAGCTAACAGATTTCTGAAGGCTGCTAGCTGTAGCTTTCTGTGATTTGCTAAATGGTGTGAATCCATGATCAGAACCAGCAGGCCTTCATTTGGCCATGTGTTTACATACTGATTTTGGATTCATGGACCCTGTAAATAAAATGATTTCTCATATTTATTACATCTGAGGCACTCAAATCATTCAATCTGTCAATAGTGTTAATACACTCTAGTACAGCACATTGTCTTAAAGGTTTCTGACAATGGTACAGACCTGTGGTGTAAAGGCCTGCTTCATTTGGTCGCCCCTCAGTTGTGTTGTATGTCCTTAAATAGTGATGAAATCAAAACGGAAAAGATGACAGGGTAAAATTCTGTAACTTGAATAAAACATTTATACTTTACCTAATATGCTTTCCATTCTATGTTTCCTAGATTTCCATCTCCAGTAAATGTCATTTATAGTCATTTGTGGTCTTTTATCACTGAGACCCCTAGTAATGGAAATGTATTACTCTGCGTTTAAACTATGTGTTATTCTTCATTCTGACCTATTTTGGATCCAGATCATATTTTGCTATATGTGTTTAAACATAATTCATCTCTGGCATGAAAAAAAAAAAAAAACATATTTAGGCAAATTAAATGATTAAAGAGATTTTGAGACTCAAAGTGAGCTGAGGCGTATTGAAGTTTAGGATTGACTGCTCTACATTTTAACATTTCAGTGCTTAAGAACTTTCCTCCAGGCTACATTCAGTGTTATGGTCCTTATACAGTATATCATAGTGTTTTCCAACTCAGCGCCTTCTAAGCACCCAAGGCAAAGCATTGAATCAAGCACAGATGTATTATTTTTTATGATCAATTTTCTGCTTGACAGAGTCAGCATAGTTTCAGCTCTCATACAGTAGAAGCATGTTTGTTCAGATCTCAATGAATTAATAATTAGGCTGCATTGCAATGAGACAGCTTCATTTCCACAAAGCTCCACTGTCTTCTTCTTTTTTCTTTTGCTCCTCTTTTTTTTTTTTTTTTTTTTTTTTTTAAATCTATCACACTACACTCTTTTCCTCAAAGCCTGGAGCTTCTGTGAAGTGTTAACTGTTGAAAAATAAAAGAATAAGAAATAATAAAGAGAATAAATCAAATTAGAGAAAAAAAACAACAATCTTTTCGTGGAGGGATCTGTAATGTCAGTCTTAATCCTCTTCTCTTTGTCATATCTACTCTCTTCTTCCCCTTTCTTTAGGTAACATCCCTCCTGGTGTTAACCCAGAAGCGTACCAGTGGTTTCAGACTGTTGATTCAGACCACAGTGGCTTCATCAACCTAAAGGAACTGAAACAGGCCCTGGTCAACTCAAACTGGTCCTCCTTCAATGATGAGACCTGTCTAATGATGATCAGTAAGTGGTTTAGTTACACAAAATGCTCCTCTGAGAAACAGTACATGATAACTAAAGAATAATGATATGATTGGAGGTATGTGAAATATTTAAATGGATTAAATCCATGGAAAATCCAAGGGTGGGGCCAGTATCTGATTAACCATCAGCCCTATGAGCTTTCTTACAATGCTTTCCTGTTTCTTGTGAATGAAATGTGGACAGCAAGGAGTGGGTAAGCCTAAACAAAGACTGAGTCATGAGTGTTTAGTTGTCTCCGAGTTGTGCAAGTAACCCTACATTCCAGCCCAGGCGGTGACGAATGGAGAGTGTTTGTTTTCTGTCTCTTACCATCAAAAACAGAAGGTCCGCAGTGATGAAGTAGAGGTCAGATGTTTACATACGCTTGGGCAGAGCCCGACGTCAAATCAATCTACAGCAACAGGGTTCCAGCAGGGTCTCAAAAAGTCTTTAAAGTCTTGAATTTACAAATCTGCATTTTAATACCTTAAAAAGTCTTTAAAAGGTGTTAACTTTGATATGGTAGTTCTTAAGTTATGTTGAAATAAACTTTGTTGTGTTGTGTTTAAATGTGTCTGGGAAATTATCCAAGATGCAAACAAAGGAACGGTAGTCGACTCAGTTCCACCCGTTCCAACTCAATAATTTATATTGAAATTAGGAACCGATTATCACTAACTTTGGAGCCCCTGATGAGAAATGATCACAGAACATTCAGCCCAACGCATATGTAGCCGTTATTCACATGTGCATTGCCCGAGAAAGCTGACTTTGTATGGCAGTGAAATGTGTATTCCATTCTGTTCGGAGTAGTCTTAAAAAGTCTTAAATTTAACTTGTAGAACCCAGCAGGAACCCTGAACAAGGGAAACAAGTGAGGATGTAACTGACTACCTAATACAAACTGAGCACATGGGTACTTAGGGCCAACAAGTTTGTGTTATGAATAGATTAAATTATTATTAGGCCCAAGGGACAGGGACATTGGCTCCCAAATGACGCCATGGGAGAGATAATGTTGTGATAGCACTAATGGTTGCTGGTTTTGGCTCCATAGATGCACAGTGAACTTCTCTTTAAACATAGTTAGTGAATAATGTTCTGCCAGGAGCCATTTGAGACTTATCAATGTTATTTGGAACCCATAAGTGATCCATTAATAAGATCAGGAGGATCGGATGTCAGGTCTGTTTGACAGTGGGGGAACCTCCTTTTGGTCATTTTTTACAAACAGTAGCACAACGTTCCTAGTTCACCTGTGGGTTTGTGCTTCATAACATGGTCATATTTTTGGCCAAACTGTGATATCTGCATAACTTTCCTCTCCTAACACTGCTGATTCATTTTTCATCATTGGCTATGACCATGAAAAAATATGACATAGACAATTATGCTATGAAGCGGAAACCTCTTTTGTCCAAAGTCTTTTTTTTTTCAGTAAACTGGAAAAATAATGTATGTTCTGAATAAATTAATAGTTAAGAGATGTAGTCACAAGCCGCTTTCAACGCTTTTCATTGGTTAAATATATAAGGACCACGTAAAGACTGACCAATGGAATCATTTTATGACCAAAAAAAAGGACCAAAAATGGACTTACGAGGTTTCTGCCCAACAGCAACGAACATAAGATGGATAGAGCTGGACCTAAATGTTTGAGTATTTACATATTCATCCATGGTGGAGGCGTTTGGCTATTTGCTTTATTTCCTAAATATATTCTATAATACATGGAACAGAACCATTTAGTTTCCCCCTTTCACCAAGTACAACTGGAACTACATTCACAACCTCTCTGTGTTAATGCAAGAGAGTCCCAGATACCCAGTCCCCTCGCAGTGTCGCTGCTTTGACATAAAGGTAATTGAACTGAACTAAAGGCCTGATAAAACGCAAAGCAGAACATAGTATTGTGGCAAAATCTGTGTTAACAGTTTAGTAAATGCACATAAGTGGCAGCCACACAAACACAGCCTTCCCCCGACACGCCCCTCGGGACGCTGCAGTATTCCATCTCAGATCATCAACTGACTTCCTCTCGCAGCTGTAATCATCTCGCTTCAGTTCACTGCGGCAGTTTTTCCATGTAACATATTCCTGTTGTAACAGAAATACAATTTAAATCGCAGTCAAATCGACCATTAGCAGGTGATTATTAGAAGTGAACATTTAATTTGTCTGCTGCCTGTGAGTTGAAGACTTATTTGTCATAATGAGTACCTTAAACGGTGGGTTTTGGAGATAATTTTATGCTTGGTCATGTTCACATGTTTAGGCTACGATGAAAATTAGCCTGATGTTTGGTTCAGCACTGTCTGTGTGGAAAATGGGACAAGTTTCATTATAATGCATCTGCCTCGGGGGCATAACACAACCTCCTATTTCTGCTTTTTTTAAAGAATTCAACCAGCTCTTGTCACGACTGTTGCTTAGATACTTCAGGGTCACTTCGCTCCTGTCTTTATGCAGTGAAAAGACTACTTGATCTCAATGTGGGTTAAAACAAAAGTCCTAAAATTCAGACACAAGTACAAGACACTTCATTCCCAATAAATGATCTATGCTTGATGCCAATTTCTGAGAACTTCAGGGCTGTTCATGTCAAAATTTAATGAATACGTTCAAATAATTAACAGCTAAAATTCTCTATTATTCAACTATTTTTCTAACAGCATCATCAGAATAAAGCAGGCTGGCAGCTTAACTAAGAGATATATATTTAAATGCAGTGTTGAAATGTGAAAAGCGTGTATGTAAACATCTGACCTCATCTGTAGATAATGCTCCTCTGTACAGATTCAGTCTGTACGTCTTGATTGAACAGTGACTGCAGGAGGTAGTTTGGGTCTGTGTTTCCCCATAAATGACATGATTTGCATTTCTTGTCAGACATGTTTGACAAGACGAGGACAGGTCGTATGGACTTGTTTGGCTTCTCAGCTCTGTGGGACTTCATGCAGCGTTGGAGAGCGCTGTTTCAGCAGTACGACAGAGACCGCTCAGGGTCTATCAGCGGCACAGAGCTCCACCAAGGTATTTCAGCTTATTACCCTGCCCCCCAAAAGGGAGGCAAGGGTATTATTTTTGGTTTGGTTTGTTTGTTTGTTAACACTCTAGCATCAGAACTATTGGTTGAATTCATCCCAAATTGGGGGTATAGATTGCCAGTGACCCAGAATAGATCTCATTACATTTTGGGAACAGTGGGTCTAAATTAAATTTTTTATGAATTTCTAAAAAAAAAAAAAAAAAAAAAAAAAATCCCATTTACTTATAATGGGCAGAAGTTCAGATGTCTGTAGCAGCAAAACTATTGGTTGAATTCATACCAAATTGGATTTATAGATTGCCATTGACCCTGAATAGATGTCATTACATCTTGGGAAAAATAGGTCAAAGTTCAAATTTTTAATGAATTTTTAAAATAGTTTTTTTTCCCTCCCATTTACTTATAATGGATGAAATTTCATGTATATAAAATTTTGTTACAGTTCACACTTGACACATATATAGAGCCAGTTGATATGCTGACATCAGCACATGCATAGACATGATGACATCAGCTGGATCCATGCTAAAATAAGCTACAATACATGCAAAAGGGCGGGGTTTGTTGTGCCTGGCACCACTTGTTTCAGTCATGCGTTGCTTTTGTAGTAAAGGCCTGGGCAGTTTACTCTCTCTCATGTTTGTTTTTTTCTGTCCTTTTCCCATTCAGCCCTCGCACAGATGGGTTACAACCTGAGTCCACAGTTTGCTGAGACTCTTGTGAGGCGCTTCTCTGTGCGCGGTCCACGTCCCGGCATTCAGCTGGACCGCTTCATCCAGGTGTGCACCCAGCTTCAGAGTATGACCCAGGTCTTCAGGGAGAGAGACACGAATATGTCAGGAAACATTCGCCTTAACTATGAAGATTTCCTCTCTGGTGCCGTCACCAGGCTCATGTGATGCTCACGTATTCCACTGCCAGCGGTCTCTGCACTGTGGAAGCTCCACACTCAGGCCATTATTTGCTCAGTTTTCTTGCTTCGTCATATGTGCCCCCTCTTGATGTTATGTTTAGAGCATAGCCAGTAGATATACACAGGAGACTGGACGACTTCAGTACGAAGCATTTCATGTAATGTAACCAAGTTGCAGCCATCTTACTCAGACACCAA
>JAPTMW010000003.1:18971800-18982648 GCA_029822955.1 Ostorhinchus angustatus
TCACTGTGCAAATAACCTAAATACAGATGATGTACACAATAAATCCTGTGCAGCAGCAACCACTATTAAACAAATATATGCTTATATTGGACTATGACTCAAATGGGTTATGACTTAGAAAAATATGGGATAAGAAACAAACTGAAGTTCTCAGTCCAGTTGAATTAATCTCGCTGCTGCAGTAATATTCTTAAATGTTCTGTCAGTCAGCAGTTCCACCTGTAACCAGGCAACCTGCAGAACTATGACATAACTCCTGCAGCTCCTAGCCAACTGTTGCTCTATCTGGCAGGTGCATTTCCTCCTTGCTTTGTTTTTCCCCTGTGTTTCCTTCCCTAAGTGATTCACCATCTCCTTTGGAAACCATCCCTCTGCCTGTCTCACTCCACACACATCCCCTAAACCCATCATGCCTGAAACCTCATGGCTGGATCAAATGCCAAGCCTGCAGATTCTCCAGTGTGTGCTCTGGATGTTTAGCTTTTGGTAATTGTAATGTTTTATTGCATTATGTAATAGGCTCAAAATGATTAAAACAGACGGTTTGCGTAGGCACACTGGGGTGCATATATGAACAAGCCCAGACACAACACTCAGACACACACAAGCACATATGTATTGAGATATTTCTTACTCTCTTCCAGTAAATGCCCTAAGCCTTGGGAGAGCAAACCCCAAACGGTAGTGTGTTGTACCACAGCGCAGTTGGGCTGCTCATGTTTGTCAGTATAACTAGAGCCCAGGGAAAACCCTGCCACATCCACACTGACATGCAGGACTCACCACCCCACAGCAGCTGATCACACTGACAACAAACACAAACAGCTGAACTTAGAAACACAAGTTATAGAGACACAGTTTTACTGCATATTGTGGTTGTAAACAGATCCATAGCTGAGTATTTCTGCTCATCTCTCATCCCTATGGTCTAAATATTTTCAAAGCCATTGTAAAACAGTTACAAATATGTCTTCTGTGTTTGTCAAACCAAATAATTAAAGTGTACAGATCTTCACCCAGGCCAGTCCACTCTTCTTCTTCTGCAATAGCATCAAACCATAAAAAAACAGACTTTTGATCAGTAATTTTTGACAGTTGGTGCCACTGTCCAGTCTCAAACACACTGTTCATTTTTCCCACCCATTTATGCATGTTTGTATTGCATATTGACTGACATACCCTAGCCTAGTAAACAAATTTCATCACTCAATTAGATTTTGTATTTAATTAGAAGAGTTTAATGGGGTTGGTTTTAAATGACTAGTTACAGACCATATTAGAATAGTTTATTACTTTATAATTTAAAGTGGTAATAAGCACTAAGCAATGTTTGATGACTGTTAACAGAATCATATGACTCAGTTTTAATGAAACGCATCAATGCTGGCGACAATGCACCTAAAAAAAATATATGCAAATACATTTTAAAAAAATCTGCATTTTGTGGGTGAAAACAGCTCAACTCACCACTTTCTGTTTGACAGTCTTTTTGAGCCTTCCCACCCATTTCATGACAGTTGTACTTGTTTTAGTATGACTCAACATAATGAAATTTGAATTACAAAAACCCAGTGTTACCACTGCTGATCAGAGATGTTCAATCCATCTGTCCCTCATTCAGATTGTGTCAAACTCCATTCAGTTTCCAATCGGTCAAACTGAAGCCATGTTATTTCTGACACTGGACTCACACGACCTCTCCACATTAAAACACAACAGGGACACAACCACATGTTTAGTCTGTTTAAGAGCACTTCAGGGCCTCAGTTCTAATTGGGTATGGATTGTATGACGTTGAAGAAAAGGTGTCTAAATATAGCGAACATGTAAAAGGATACTGGTTAAAGGTGGCTTTTATGAGGTGGTAAAACCAGGACAAAAACTCAAACTAACCCTTCAGAGCCTCCTCTAAGCGCCATGTGATTGTCTGCTGTGCGGATGTTCCTGAACTAATCCAGTCTGGCATCCACACCTGGTAATGACAGCGTACACTTTGAGATTTTATTTGTCCTGGTATCTTAATCTGTTTTTTATTGTATTTTTATCTGAGTCAAGATCAATGAACCTCTGTGAGTGCCTGCCCATGCATATTTATTGTCCTCTGTGTCTGTATTTTGTTTTGTTTTAATGTTGTGTAATGCTGATACCCTCTGTTTTTCTGCAGAACAAACCTACCTACGGGTCCAAATAAAAGTCACCTTGACCTTGACCTGTACATTCAGATTCTAATCACCTCCATCTCAGCCTGTTTCTAACTTTGCTGTAATTTTCAGAATCATGCGATGCTTAGTTAGTCTCAGAATGTGGGTACAGTTTATTACTCTTTAAGTTTAAATACTTCTTCTTAGAAATGTTCTCAGGAGCAATGATAACTAGTCAACAAGTGAGAGAAATTGTTTTATTAATGATAAATTAACATTCATTATAGGGGGAGAGGTTAACCCGATAATGCAAAACGTATCAAATTTGATATATGAATTTTGAAGCCCTCTACATGATCAGTATGATTTTGGGTTTTTTTTCTCTAAAACCTGATGTATTAAATTAGATACATACAATACACATATAATCCACCAGGGGGGAGGAATTCATTCACCAGAGGCCTTTCCAGTGACACTACAAAACTGTCATTAATGAAAAAGGAGGCCGAACTTTGCCAATTTTGGGAAGGAATTACCAATTTGTTAGACATGTCTGTGTTATACAATGTTTTTGTTTGTTCAAAAATTATAACATTTAAGCACTGAGACCCGATGGATCAAATATGATACAAAATTGAAACTCATACATGGAACCTGATATTTCAAAAAACATTTTTTTGGTTGTTCAGAAGGACCAATAAAGGCTCCAGTTTCAAAGAACTGGAATTTTCTGTCAGTGATTTAATGGTTCAGGCTTTACAGGGTTAAGTATGGCTACAATGCATCATCACTTTCACCAAAAATATTGAAAAACAAAAACATTTCAATTCTACATACTTCACATGCTTTTCCCATGTTTCCAGCAATGATTTTCTTGCGTATATAAAGTGCTTAAATCTGCAGTATTCCCTTAATAAACATGGAACAAAATCCGAAGTGCAAGAGAAGCCAGACAGTCGGTTTTTTACAGTGTGACTCCTACAGAAGGAACGGGGAACAGCTGCAGGATAGATGCATGTTATGAGCTTTCCTACAGCAACCACTGCCGTTAAGTTATTCCACCACTTTCACTGCTCTACACTTCCTTCCCTAATGCCTCATCAGCCCATCTCTCCATCTCCCTCAGCAGTAAGTAAGGCATGACTCATGTGGGTGCAATGCTCAAAGTCACTCCTCAGGGTCTCAGCTGCTGGTGAAGGAAGAAGGGAAACTATTTCAGGGTTGTTGTTTTTTTTTTTTTCATCCCTCCTTTCTCTCTGTGAAAGAGAAATGATAAAAAAGAGAAGATGGTGTTCTGTATCCCAAACGCGTAACCGCTGATTTCAAGTTTTAAAAAGCGGGAATGACACATAAACATAAACCCACATTTGCACGGCTAAGCATAGATAAAACCCAATGAGTGACAGGTCTAAACTTGTCAAAGACCACACCAACAATTCATAAGCGTAGCAAAATATCCCTGTCGACTCACACGCATGCAGGATCAGAGGCCCACATTTTGAGCCAAAGCCACAGGTGTCTATGAGAACAAAGAATCATAAACACTACGTGAAGCTGAGCCGAGTAAATATAGATTTTGAGTGGAGAGAAGAAAAGCAGGGGTTAAACAACAGACAGAGAATGGAACCAGTGTGGAGAAGATGGGAAACAGAAATTGAGACAAACGTTGCCGCTTAAAGCAAAGCAGAACGAAGGGGGAAAGGAGGACAGATTGGAAAGTAGTTAGTGGAGCGTGTTGGCTAAGTGTAGCTCAGATATTAGAGGGCAGCGTGTCAGCAAAACCGTATAAATGTGTCTGGACTTTTACAACTGCACAGCTACAGATGTCCTATACAACAGCCCCCTCCAAGGTCGCCCATTACCAAGCATTATCTCCCTGTCACATCATGCCATTACCAGACCTTATCTCCAACAGCGGGAGGACGCCGACACTGTAAATCGCTGTTACAACCAGCTGTAGTCATCTCATTCTGAAGCATCTCAAGGTCAGACTGCTGTCACTACCACGGCACCCCCATCGACAAAGCAACACAGGGCAGTGACTGCTGCATCAGCCCTGAAGACCACCAAGGCAGCTTACAGATGATGATGTGCATTTGGAGAATCAGAGGCAGCAGATACAACATTTCTAAAGCATTGGATTTAGCTTTACATATTATTATTCCATCATCATTCTATCATTTTTTTTTAAAGAAAGTGAATTATACAAATACAAATAAGATTAACCCTCAAAAACCACTACTATTAGTCAAATCAATAAGTGTAATTCAGGTAATTCAGCTTTTCAGTGCCACTAAATCCCATGTAGTTGGACAAATAGATGCTTTTTGTGTTCAGTTAATGATACATTTTGCTTAAAAAAAAAAAAAAATCACTTTTCGTATGTTGTCGATGTTCTGATAACTTTTGAATTTACTCTGAGCTTTTATAAACATCTACATGGTCGTGAAAAATTCAAAATACTGATAATATTATAATTAACCCATAAGGACTCAGTTAGACTTTTGTGGCCATTCCCAAATGAATTTGTCTCTCTATTGAATCATTCTTAAGTGATTTATCACCATTTATTACAAAAATCATCGTGTGAATTTTGCATTTTTTCCACTGAAAATGATCTATTTTCCTACATTTAATTCATTGATCATGTAGATGTTCATACGAGCACAGATTAAAGTCAAAGGTTATTATATCAAAACAGAAAAAACTGAAGAAAAAGTGACTTTTGCAGTAAAATATATCATTAATTGAACATAAACCAAGTGTGTCCATCCATTGTCCCATTGACCCAACTCCATGGGTTTTACAGTGGAATAATGTTGCAGAAGATGATGGTGTTTCCATGGTAACTGCAGAGCCTCTGAACATCCAAATGAGTCATATCTAATGACCATCAAAAGATGGCAAACTGTATTTTACACCAATTATTTACATGTTTTGAGGATTAGTGGATCAACAGCTTATATCAGTAGATGTTTTTGGTCTGGATGTTTGGGTCTTTATGGCTAAACAGTGATGAATCTATAGGGAAATATGTAGAGAAAAAAAGATTTCGAGGTCGCCACAAAAATAGTTGTACGTCTTTAAGGGTTAAGAAAGCAGATGTGAAGAAATAGTGTTGCTGTTCATTTCAACAGTGAATGTACAATACTTATTATTATAATATTACGAAGAGAAAGTATGTTCAAGAAAAGGGATCACATCTTTTATACATGTTACATGTACCATTTCTGAACAAAAAAACCCAAATATGCCATTACGTCTGATTCTGAAAACACTGTCAAATATAACACATATTACTAAGGCATTTTGAAATCATTCCTGATAGTATGTAGGGCTGGGTGATAGGACCACAAAAATAAATCTCAATTTTATCAGTAACTCAAATATAATAACTTATTTTCTGTCAAAACAAAAATGAAATGACTTATAATGTATTTCCTATCAAAAATATATGTTATATGTGTTTAGTACCAACAACTAATACAAATTTCAAGGGTGCCAATGTACATTTGCTAAAAATGTTTCAATAATCTTAGTAAATGCACAATTGTTTGGCAGTGACAGGAGGATGAATTATTACAGCAGCAATGTTTGAACTGCATTTTGAAAAAAAAACCAGTTTGAAGAGGAAGCACGTCACTGAAAGACAAACACTCAACGAATTGAATTGAACCTAATACCCTGCCCAGTGAATAAGAACCATGCAGTGTTTATACATCAATACTAACCTAACATTATGTACAATCTATACTAATGAGGATACTTCAAAACAAATACATGATAAAAGTTGCTCTCATTACTTATGCTATGAAAAGGTGGCAGAAAGAAAACAGGTTCAGATGCACCGCTCAACAAGATGCTAATTTGTTCAAAAAACACACACACAAAAAAACCCACCACCACTACAGAAAATCAGAGTGAGTAAGCCTTCACTATGCCTCAGCCTCAGGCCCCCACCTCCCCTTTACAATGCTGTGGGGGGTGATTAGAGACGGATAATTGCTGCGCAGAAATCCAAGAGTACAGAAGCCAAATTTTTCACTAAATTCCAGTCCCATGTGCCAAGGGATTGAACAGGCTCCAAAACACATGCAAGGTCTTTTGTTCTGCACTCCAGCTCTTTTGTTTCACCTGCTGTAGTGCTCATTACAGGGGGCTTTACCTGTCACAGAGCATACCCTCTCTATAGCCGATCACTTAAACTGTATTTAATTACTACATAGCTGGTCTTTTCAGAACATGGTGGGAAAAGGGGCTGTTTAGGAAACAAAAGCTTTGGCATTTTGATTTTCAAAATGTCCTGTTAAGATATGTGCATTTTAAAGGAAGTAATCAAACACTAATTTTATTTCCATCAGCATATATTTGTGCAAACTTTGTTGTATCCCATTAGATAGAAACATTGACAGAAACATACAAAAAAGTATTTAATAAAAGTTTTTATACACATTTAATGCTTGTTTTTTTTTTCTAAAAAAAAAAAAACTTAATGCAGGTAATCAGACATACAAACATCTATTCAAAACACATTGTGATGCAGTGAACACTGGCACTGCAAAAACAGCCATGACAAAAAAAATGAAAAACTGAAAAACAACCAAATTGTTCTGTATTGAACAAAAAAAATATGTCTCAGTTGAAAGCAAATTCTGTTGACTTTCTTATAAGAGGGACTTATTTCCCAGAAATAGGGCTTTTTTTTTTTTTTTTTAAACCACCAATTAGTAATTCCTTTTCAGCGTGACACTGCAAGAAGAAAAAGCTGTAAATCATAAAAAAAAACAACTTATGTAACAAAAATCATCACAGTCATTTTAAATGAAAAACAGCAACGTGTCATATTACATCTATGCATATCACAGCTTATACCACCACCTTCTAATGATGCTACACAATTTACTCCCAAACCAATAGTCTTTTTGCTTTTTTGCAACATTTCTACAAGTTCACATCAAGTTCACTTGACAATTACAAAAACATGGCCAATGTTCACGGTGTCTATAACAAATTATGACATCTTTTGCATGAATGTATGAAGTGTAATGTGTAATGCAAACTGATTGCTGTAGGGGTGTCTGATCCTGTTTTTAACACTTTCTTCTTGTGTCAACATTAGGGGTGTAACAATACAGGCTCAGTACATTTTCGGTACTGGGTCTTCGGATTGATACATTTTCGATGTGTTTTTGGTACAGTGAAGGAGACCAATTTCATTAAAAAAAAGTGTTTGAAGTAAAAATGCAACATAAATATAACTAATCTTCACGACACGCTGTTCTTGTTTTGTCATCTTGTCTCTCTCCATTGACGTAACTGACAGGGAATCTCTCAAACTGGAGACCTTAAAGAAGACAGAGGGTCTTCCAACTCTGGCTTTGTACCTGTGACGCTGCTCTGAGCTGCCATGCTGGTTCACATTCAGCATGTGTACGGTGCGTGTACTGCTTAGTCGTCCGTCTGGGATATCAAATATTGCACATGGGTTCTGCTTGCGGCCACTCTGCTCATACTGTGTATGTTCCGCTTCAAGGTTCGCGTGGAAACTTAAGGCGAGTGTTTGCGTTCTTCACATAGGCTACATGAATTTCGGTACTCCTCCATATTGTACTTAAGGCCCTGTACCGAAATAGTTCGGTACAAATAAATGCACCATTACACCCCTAGTCAACATGTCTTGTTTGGTGTAGTTTTATAAAAAAAAACAAAAAAAAGTGTCCTACTACAACATAATTTACTTGTTCTTGTCAATACAATCAGTAATCTTCCACTATCTATTTTCCTTCCCGTAACTCCCAGTGAGTCAAGCTTCAGCCTCATTCCGTCTTCCTCGCATGTTTCTGTGCTGTCAACACTTTCTAAAGATAACACCTCCATCAACCCCCCCACCCCACCTCTGAACCACCTCTCTCCACCCCTCAGCTATGGTCCACAACAAGTCTGCTGCAACAGACAAGGCTAAAATTAACCCTTAAACAAGGGGTTCTGATTGGCACTCTGACAAGGCTGTAGACCATGGGATCCAGTGAGAGAAGGGGTGGATATGGGACAGAGGGCACACAACGAGACACTGAGACAGACAAGCACAGAAAAGAGGCTGAGATATAAGCACAGAGGGGAAAACAGAGTTTATCCTTCAGCTTAGGACACTCAGGACAAGTGTCCCACTTAGAAAATAGATAAATTCCTAAATAAATCTACCCTTGTCCTTTTGTTGGAGCCAAGCAACAACTGCGGAGAAAAGCTGGATCATTAAACTTCAGATTCGTGCTTATACCAGGAGACAAAGTTGCTGATAATCAACAGAATTTTAACACATTATCTCCACACATTAGCACACACCCACACACACACATACTGTACACACATCACAGAGCATCCTTAATCCCAAACTGGCAAGCCTGCATGTAATTTGATCTTTTGCACCAGTGCCAAGAAATGCCAAGGAGAGCCGAGTTTCTCCTCAGTTCTACTCATTGTTTCAATGTTGTGGTCTTAAAAGAAGATTAGGGCTGTTCCCTCATAGTTAAACAAACATTAGACCATGAGAGGAGTCTTAGTCAATGAGTTTTGACTGGTTGGTCACCGGTAAAAAAAAAAAAGTTCCAACAATCTCTTTTCTAGTTGTGATAAGATATCTAAATATAAATGTTCTTTGTTGATTAGCACAGCATTAAAGGTTCAATATGTATGTATGCTGTTCATGTGTTTATGTTAGCTTAACCCATTTTCAAGCAAACAACTGTCTTATTTGATTATATCCATGGTATGTTTCTGTGTAGAGACTGTAGAGGTAGAGGTCTGGCCAAAGGATGATACGACTGATCTTTGGAGGTAAAATCATCTGACTCTGAATCACAATTTTGTCAACTCTTATAAAATGTAGGCCAGTTACAACAGCTTTTCCTTTCGTTTCTAGAGGCTCAGGCAGTATGGGATAGCTTTTTGTCATTATCTGCAAATTTTGCACCAACATTCTTGCAACATTTTGACAACAGCAGATGAAGTAAACACTAATCCGCATCCTAGCTACGCACACCCCTACGACCCTGCACTGTTTCGTATTAATTTCAGAGACTGAACCACCCTAATCTGTCTCAAAAGAGTTTTATAACAAACCAAAAATATTTTTAACTCTATTGAAACTCCAAAACATCTCTGTGAATCTACGCATCTGAGAGCTACGGTGATTCTTTGCAATTTCATGAGTCATCATTTCTTCAGGAGCAGTAAAACAATACACCTTGGCACTAAAACACTTATACTGTAATTATAGTATACTTACGCAATTTAAAATGATTGACAACTGAATCAGTAGATAGCAGTCAGATAGCATTGCTATTTAATGACACGATCTGTATGAAAAGGAGATCACATGACAAATTAGAGATCATGAGATCACCCAGCCCAGCTCAAAACAGACACAAACACAAACGTCATGTATGCACACATGAATCTCATAAATTCAGCCTTTATCAGTGTTACTCGATTCAACCTTCCTCAGTTGTAAACTTTGTAACATGCAGCGACTTGTCGACTGATCGCTGGATCTAATAAGTCAACTCGGGCAATCCTTGTTTGAAGGGAGTTCTATAGGAGATCAATGAAGGGATGAAGGGCGTCTCAAATACTCCATGCATCAATCTCTCTGACATTTGACCCTAATGCAATCAAATCTGCATCCGTGCCAATCAGATCTAGCAACTGAATGAGGCAAGATTAAGAAAATCTGTAAGGAATTGATCCTTTCCGGTATTCTTATCACGAAAACACTCTTCTTTATTCTTTATTTTTGCATACATGTGGCAAAACATGCTGTTCACTCAACTGAAGTTATACATGCATACTCACCAACTACTTATGAGTGACAAACATTTGATACTAAAAGCAATCTGTATCCTTGATTGTGACAGATTTTTCATTTAGTAGATAGTATGCTGACCACTACTCAGGCGATTTTAAGGTCAAGGCTCTGAAGGATTAGGGAGCGTTAAACGAATGGGATGAGTGGACAGCTGAAGCGGCTCATTGAGGCAACACTAACAGCGGGAGGAAATGGTCAGTGGATCTCTAAAGTGAGTGGATCGTTCCCACTCACTTAAGCTGTCTGATTACACTGTATGTCCGTTTAATGCAGCAGAATTACAAACTGCAACTCCGCAGTATGGAGATAGGATTTGGTTGCTGCTCGGCATCTGTACCATGCTGAATGAAATCTAGATTGTGGTCAATATGGTGAACGAACTCTGTCATCAAGCTTTGGCACTGGGCGGAATTTGCGATTCACCCATGCCTTTCAAAAGGAAATTCATCTTACAGTGACGCAGTTTTTTGGTTTTTTTCAGACTATGCTAAAAGGGACAAGCAACTGGTTTTCTTCAAATTAAGCTGAATTTAGGGAAGATCCCTCATGTTTATTTGTATGTGTGTGTGTGTGTCAGTATGGGTGTGTATTTTAACTTACATAGCATGGGCATGAGAAAGACTTTGCTCATACCACTACCCACGCCATTCACTCAGAACCATCAGAGGATTAAGAAATGTAGTGTGTTCATGCTTGGATTATGCTTTTTCTAAATATGATGTGGATGCATTTATGTATATATCTATTTACAGTCACGGAAAAAATTATTAAACCATCAAAAGTCATCAAAAACAATGGTTATGCAATCAAGTACTAACTCCTGTGTGTATCATGTGACTAAAA
>JAPTMW010000003.1:19303272-19317545 GCA_029822955.1 Ostorhinchus angustatus
TGGTTTTCACTCACTAACATTATGAAGTGGAAAATAGGTCAAGGAAAAATTCTCTTTTCATACTCTTCCAGACAAAACATCACACATTTCTTTTATGTTTACTTACACTTTGTACAGCAGCTGTTGAATGTTGAAACGATATAGTCACTTGTTTTTCTTGTGTAAAGTTTGAGTTGCTGGGATTGTTGATGGTTGTGATTCTAAGATAATGATTGTGTTGGTTTATTGCACACGGCAGGTCTTAATACTCAAGTCTGATTTTTTCTGAAATGCTGGTTCACATTATAATTTAAATGTGACTGCGATCAGACTCATATGTGAACAGTCTATGGTTCTGAAGTGAACCATGATATCACACGGAGCACATTTATGGAGGAAAATATGGATCTTACCGTGTCCCGCCTCCTCCAGCACCGAATTGTGACATTTGTCGCATTTCATTGATGTAAAAGTCAGATGTAATGCGACATGACTGTTCAGACTAAATCGCATTGAAAAACATCAGATACATATGATTCGGACCCTATATGAACATATCCTGAGTTGAATTTAAAACAGATCAGAATTGTGCTGTTTAGACTGTCATAAAAAATCAGATATGAGTCACATATGGGCAAAAAAAAATCAGATATGGGTCACTTTTACCTGCAGTGTGAACATAGCCCTAGTTTACCTGCATTCATCATAACAGCACATACAGTGATTTGTCTGCACGCAGCGCACTACTTATTTGGATAATATACTGTATCATCAAGACTGTCATGCCAGCGTTCCCTTTTTGAGTTATTTTGTATTCATTTATTTTTATTATTACTTTTACTATCATTTCTCATTGTGTATATGTCATATCTAGATTTGTGTCACATGTAAATATTGTCACTTTTTATCTTCAGTGGAAAAAAAAGAAAGATATCATTGTGTTTGTGTGTTGCACTAGCCATCATGAGCTGTTGAAGTTAGGTAACATCCACAAAAGACCACACAGATTCAAATATAACGTAAACACATACTGAACCTTATATTATATGTTGTGTAATACTGTAGTCATACTGAAATACAAAAGTAAGCCTCCAGACAGTATGCATAGGTTACATCAACACTATTGTTGGATCACATAGCACTTAATTGGTACCTTATGAGTGATAATAATCCTATGAGGCTGTCTGTCGCAAGTATAAAGAGATAGATCAGAGGTTTTAGCGCTCATCACAAGTTGGCCCTCCTATTTTCATGCAAACTAGGTTCAATAATCCGTAAGGGAATTACTCTAAATGAGTTATTTCTCCCACAGCACCACCACAACACATCCGTGCAGGAACATTTGCATACCAATAAAATGTTGCTTTAATATGAGAAGTGCTTAAGTTTTTTGTAGACATAAATAATTAACAGAGCGGGGACCCTCTTTGGGAACTAAGCTCACAAAGTCTACTGATTTTATCTAAAAAGACATATCATTTCTTTGTACATTTTAAGTGCATGAGGTCCTTGCACCCGTTCACTTTTGATCATTAATTCAAAGGGAGAGGCAGATTAAGCATCTCAGAGCATGAAACCACGCTGAGGACAGGGAGGAAGGAGATAAAAGTGTGAAGAGACAGAGAGATCAGGAAAGGGATGAGCCGAGTGAGAGAAAGTGATGCAGACAAGGAAACTGAAGGATGGCTCTTGGCTTTCTCCAGTCTGTTAGTTCGGTGTCTTTGTAGGCTTCTCTCCTGGGTAACGCTGGATATAACCCTCTAAAGTCTCCCTGTTTCATGTAGGGTCAAGATCTTTTTGATCAGGGGTGACTGAGGATAAAAGCTTAAGTGGGGGTGGGGGGAGTGGGAGAAGGGAAACTAAGAGGATGAGTGACAGAAGAAGGGGTTTTGAGGGGGGTCTGAGGATGATGGAAAGATGAGCTGGACAGACAATGATTTCACGGTGTCTGCTTTACCACTGAGCTGGAGGAGGAACTTCAGAGGAGCAGTTCTGGGGAAGGATGAGTCTCCATCCAGCAGCGAAGAGGAACAGCGGCAGAGTTTGTGTGGCGTATAGTTTCATGACTTGAAAAAGAAGATGGCTTCATATGGCAAGAAAACCTGGTGTCAGCAGTTGTCTGCATGCATATGTGTGTGTGCGTGTGTGTGTGCGCAGCTGTCGAGGACACACACAGAACATGCATGACATGGCAGACAGAGCACTGCTTCCATATTGACTTTTCCCAGAGGGAGGGCTCTTCATCATGAGCATGATATTGATTACAGAAACTGTGAGATGCAACCAAGGTATCAGATGCTGCAGCCATATGCCCACATGAAGCTATTGTGATTACACACACTAAACCACTAACATAAAGTCTGTACATTTACTTTACTGGAGTATTTTTGTTTTATGAAACCTGCTCATCTGCTGGACTACATCAAAGAGACCAGTGCATCTTTGCTCACTGTAGGGCACAAGAGTTTCACAGCTTTATTTAAACAAAAAAAAAAAAAAGTCCACTGCACAGCACATTCCATTAAAAAATAAAGAAAGAAATATATCTGGAAAAAGTTGTTGCATCATGCTGTTTTCACCTGAGACATATATTTAATGCACAAAAGAACAAACTTTTCTTTCCTGGGTCTCAGATGCATAGTGGACTTTTTACACCATTATATTTATTTCATGAATTTTTACATGAATTTACTGATATTAAACTAAAGGTTCATTATTTAAGACTCACACATCCTCCTGTGCTGAGGAGTTTGTGTTGAAGTTTTTCAGGCTCACTCCTGAGTTGACAACCATGTATACATTTCAGTATTTTAAACTACACATTTAAAGGTGCTTGATTGTTTTTTTTTTTTTGTATTGTCATTTCGTATAAATTCCATAGTTATCTTTCAGCATATTGTCATTCAAGTGATCTAAGATGAACAAAGAAATCTACTCAGTGATGCAGACTGTGTTCAATCATAGATATTTTCAGTCAGATAGGGGGTTGAATACTAGATTTACAGCTGTTTCAATCACTGATCACAATATATGAGATGTGACGACACTTCTCTACTCGAAACAGAAGCTTAGCGTAAAGTACAGTGGTGTAAAACAGCACCAGGTCATCTGGATCTAGCTATACTTTCATTTTGTTGTTTTGAGAGGAGAGAGATGCAGAAGAAAGGTGTATATTTTCAAACACTCTTATCTGAGATGAACATAGGAATCGACTTACTTCTGTGGAATCAGGCTGCAGATAATCCACTCAGTGATGCAGACTTTGTTTAATCATAGATGTTTTCAGTCAGATAGGGGGTTGAATGCCTGATTTACGACTGTTTCAATCACTGATCACATTATATGAGATGTGACGACGTTGCTCTACTGATGTGATGACACTTCTCTACTCGAAACAGAAGCTCAGTGTAAAGTACAGTGGTGTAAAACAGCAGCAGGTCATCTATCTGCACTGCAAAAATTGAAATCTTACCAAGTGTGTTTTTCTCATTTCTAGTCAAAATATCTCATCACACTCAAAATAAGACATAATCACCTAAAGAGTAACTTTTCAGTAAGATATAAGAACTTAATTTTAGAATATAGATCTTGAAAACCTTATTTCAAGGAATCTTAGATCATTTCCACTTGTTCCATTGGCAGATTTGTTTTGTTTAATTCAAGATTTTTATTTATTTATTTATTTTTGCTTAATTCAAGCAAAAAAATCTGTCAGTGGAACTTATATATATATAATATGATATGATATAAGATTTTCAAGCTCTATTGTCTAAAAATAAGTTCTTAAATCTCACTGAAAAGTTACTCTTTAGGTGATTATGTCTTATTTTAAGTGTGATGAGATATTTTGACTAGAAATGAGAAAAATACACTTCGTAAGATTTTGATTTTTTTCCAGAGTGCACATTCAATTTTGAGTTTTGAGAAGAAAGAGATGCAAAAGAAAGGTGCATATTTACAGATTCTGACATTTTTACCAACAGGTTTAAGTTTGGAGTTATTTATCTAGGATTTCCATTCTATGTATCTTTATATTCTCAGAGGCAAATATTGCACTTATGAGTTCACTACTACATATATCTACCAAGTTGGCTTTGTTTTAAACTAAAATAAAGTTACTGTCCCCAAATGCTCGTATAAATTATTTTATCTATTGTCTTTTTTATACATGAATTCCTCAAAGACCTGAACAGTTGCTGATGACCAAAACATTTAATGATCTAAAATATTTCATAATTTTTAAATTGTTAATCCTATGAATACATTTAAGTACTTTGGATAAAATGCAGTTTTTCAGCTTTTCATGGGCATCAGATTTGACCTACTTGGACGTTCAAAGACTCTGTGGAAAATGTGGAAACACTGTTATTTTCTGAAACACTGATTCACCAGTAAAACCTGTGTAGTTTGACAAACGGCAGTGGTTGTAAACACCTGTTTTTATGGTTCAGTTAATGATATATTTGGCTGAACAAGTCATGTTTTCCCCAGTTTTCTCTGTTTTCATGTAATAACCTTTGAATTTACTCTGAGGTTTTATGAACATCAACATGTTCAGTAAATTAAATATAGGAAAATACCAGATTTTCACTGAAAAGGGGAAAATACATTTGATGATAAAATAATAAATGGTGATAAATCACTTAGGAAATGTTAAAATGTACAGAAAAATGTATTTGGAGCCTGCCACAAAAATATTTCTAAGTCTCCAAGGGTTAAGATAAGAAGAGTAACAGAGCAAAAAGGACTGTTGTAAAAATGCAACAGCCTGAAACACCTCTGAGTCACTCTGATAGAAAAATAAAAGTCCTTTTTAACTTGTATTGACACTGTTGTTGACACGTTTCCACTACATAGAGTCTATGTCAGATCATAATAATAAAACAAAGACATGTGGTCGATTTTAAAACCTCAGTGCATGACGCGATGATCATGTGACAACAAATACCTTTAAAAATGACTGAAAAGGGGCAGAGAAAAAAAGAAGTGTAGACATGTAGATATAGAAAAGAAAGGAAATAAATGAAATGAAAATCAGTTGGCTTTGAATTAATTTTTTTTTTCATTATGAGAAATGTCTTCTGCTCATTTCTTTAATACAAAGCATGCAACTCAAACCAATTATCTGGTGCTTTTATTTTCAGATTGATTTATCATAATGTGTAATTTGTTACAGTGCAGTTCTGCTCAACCCAGAGCATATATTTCTTGCATGTGTGAATATTTCAGTAAAAATTTAAGTAAAACAGAATTTTGAAGTCTGATCAAAATTTCTTTAATTGTACTTGTTTGATATCAAAGGCAAAATCCATATTATCATGGTGAATCAAGGTAATATTCAGAATTATATTTTCATTAGTGCAATATATGTTTTTGTTTTTATTTTTGCCATATGTTTCTACAAAGTGGACTTCTCTTTTTTCCTTGTTTAGTGATACCTGACGTTAATACTATGTTTGAGTGTGGATCAGAATTAATATCATTTTAGCCCAGAAGACCAGTTATTGATAACCTTTTTGTCTTCTGATGTCAGATGTCTGAGTTATTAACAGCTTCACCAATTAGTCCAATCTAAAAGCAGAACTCACAGCTTTGTTTTTGCTTCTTTGTTGACTCAATCTTCATGTGATGAACCCTCACATCCTATAGTAACATGGTGATTTATTGACTGATTGATTGAATCAGCATGATTTACATTGCTGCATTTTACTGCTGATACCAGCATTTTACGTAATATGACTTTAAAAGCAGAACATGGACATGTAATGAAGTGTCTTTCATTATTGTATTGGTAGTTTTATCAATCTTAATCAAAACACCTATTTCTTCCTTACTGTAGCAACATGGTGCTGATGTTTCAGTATTAACACAGCTACATTTTACTGCTCATACCTGTATACTTTTACTCAAATAAGATTTATAATGTTTAATTGGACTCATAATGAAGTACTTTTTCATCATTGTATCAGTAGTTTTGACCATTTTAATTAAAACATATATTTCTTCCAAAACAAACCGTCTTTGTGCAGTTACACTATGAAACGTTTTGGCAGTTTTCACAAGCTCTGCTGCACAATTATACGCATTTCATCAGTTTCAAAGAATTGGAAAATAAATCACATTTATGCAAAGAGTCAGTTTGTATCACGATTGCGCATGTTACAAATCCTCATAGATTTAGTGTGTTCCCTCTCAAACACACATCCATCTTCGTTTTTATGTTATGTATAATTCTTGCAGAAGCAGACCCCAGTGGCCTTATGAAATCCGTGTCGTATAACCCTGTACAGTGGGACCCTCTTTGCGTGTTTTGAGCGCACTGGCCCTTTAAATGGTAGGCGTGGCTCTCCTACTACGACCCGCCTTTTATGCATAATAGCCAAGTCTGTTCCACCGGATCATACAGTGCAGTAGTCTGCAAAGAAAGTAGCATCAGCCGAAGCTCATCCAGCAGCGCGTTAGAGCGGCGAGACTGCGAACAAAAAGGACTCAATTTTCCCAAATACTGTTCACAACCTGAAGCGAACAGACAGCACGCGGACACGACGTGGGAAAAGCTGCGTTTGGTCGCGCGCGTCACTGCAACGACTCAGTGGTGTGTGGACGCGTACATTTGCGCACAGTGGATCTATGAGGACGCAAACAGGGGCTTCATTCTCAGCACCAGGTAAAAGTCATTCTTTTTTTTTTTTTATTTCAGTGAAACTTGTTTGACGTGCTTGGGGGAAGACAGTAGAAGGTGTCTGACACAAATGAGTGGAAGTTTGTTTTCCTTCGTGTGTGCTGGTGAATGGAAGTGGTCGTTGGTGTTTGGTCGCAGCTGAATTCTTGGAGCTTGATAAGGAGTTCAGCTGAGGAGGTTCAACAAACAAACTACTCCATATGAGCGGCTCCACTGAAAAAAAAAAAATACCTGGCTACCACCAAAAAAACTAAAATATCAATCAGTCTCCGTGTAATTTCATGACTATTTTGAGCTGGGCTGAGTTGAACCCTTTCACCCCATCCTCCTCCCCCTGACACCGCTACTACTAAAACACTGTTATGTAATGAAACACTGTTGCGAAACTTGAACTTCTCAGCAGCAACAAAAACGCAGAAAAGTTGAACTGCGGTATTTAAGCAGCAGATACTTAGTATTTGTCTAGACTTAATGGATGTTGTGGGCTGTGGTAGTCGCTCGTGTCCAGTTGCTGCTTTAATTGGTTCCCAGTGTTCTGATAGTTCCACTCTGAACTGGGATGCGTCCTCCTGCAGCTGCATCCCAGGATACATTGTCACACATTGAACCGTTTTTCTCCAGAGGGCGAAGTGTGAACAGTCAGACAGAGCTGTGATTATTTTGATGAGAATAAGGCTCAGTTGTTGACTGTTGGCTGTGTCTCTGCAGACGGAGGGAACAGGGAGTGATTGAACCCCGCCGCCTGCAGCCCCATGCCGGGCATCAGCTCCACCGCGCCTCGGTATGAAAACTGGGACATGGACCACCTCGACCACTACCAACACTATTTCTACGACGACCACGACCCGGATGAGGATTTCTTCAAGTCCACGGCTCCCAGCGAGGACATATGGAAGAAATTCGAGCTGGTACCGACCCCGCCCATGTCCCCCATCAGGGCGGTGGAAGGGTCGGGGAGGGTCGGGCTGGTGTACCCGTCTCTGGGGGACAAGCTGGAGTGGGTGTCACAGTTCCTGGGACAAGAAGACGACCAGCAGGACCTGCCTTGCAAACTGACCACGGCTAGTGACTCCTTCGGGAACCTGAGCTCCATCATCATCCAGGACTGCATGTGGAGCGGGTTCTCCGCCGGACAGCAGCTGGAGAGAGTTGTAGGGGAGAGGTGCGCGTCCTATCCCGGGACGGGGGCCGCCGCCAAAGTCGCAGCGGCGGCGGCGGTGGCGGCAACCGGGTCTGCAGCTCCGGCTCCGGCGGGGAAGGCGCAGTGTGCCTCCGGGGACGCGGCTGCCCTCAGCGGCCTGGCGGCGGACTGTGTGGACCCGGCCGCGGTGCTCACGTTCCCTGTGGGCGGAGGATGCAAGAAACAAGTGTCTTCTGGTTCGGAGTCCCACACAGACTCATCAGGTCAGTACCGGACGGACTGTGCAGGTTATGTGCAGACACACCTCTAACACAGCTTCCTTTTCCATTCTAGAGTGTTAGGAGCTTCAGAACATCTCTGTACTAGTGTGCACAGTTTTCTCTTGTTAATTTATAGTGATCCTCAAATTTTACATGTTCTTCATAGTTTTCCTACAACCTTTCCAGCAGAATATAACCTCTTCTTGTAGGGGTGACTTTTTTCCTATTTGACCTGAAATGTCTGTCTTCCTCATGTGTCAGTATTTTGCATTGGTTAGGTCTTATCTTGAACTAATGACTGGTATAGCACATGATGACTGCATTGCGTTACCTTGGTGCATGCAACACATGCTTGAAGCTCAGAGTGACACGCCCATTGAAACATCTGCTGCCTGGCAAGGCTCCAGCAGACCAGCTGCTCTCTCTCCCTGTTCCTCCAGTCTGACTTATGATAACAATATCCTCTCCGCAGCCCCTGGCTTGGATCTGACATGAATTCAATAAGAGTACTCATTATTGGAACTTTATGTAACAAGAAGGAGAAGGTGGGAGTGGGTAGAGGAGGGAAAATCTCCCCTCTTTCAGTTGTTATTATATAGCTTAAATTTTCCAGACCTAATTTTTTCTTTTCCACTCACATATGATTGAGTTTGGTATGTAGGCTACCATGTGATGTTGAGCTTGGACCATGCATAATGGTTTGTGGAATGTCACAAAGGGAACTTGTTGCTGCATTCCTCCACTCAACAGGCTGCAGCGCCAATTGTGTCAGTGGGTGGATTTTGGTCGTAGCCAGACTGGGCTGTGAATAGAGCGGGATTAGCCATTTAAGGGGTCGACTAGACCCACAGAATGCTTTGACAAGAGCATTTCACACCATTTTCGGGGTATAATATGAAGTTAAAGAGAGGCGAATGAGCAATCATTGGCGATAAAGTTACAATAAATAGACTCACTGCTGTGGTGTCACTTCCTCTGGATGCCTTGTAATATGAGATGTCACCTTTTGTCATAAATGCTGTAGAAATAATAGGCAGGCACCCCTCCCTGCTAAACCTTTTGTTCATCCTCTCTTCACTTTTGTTCATTTAGAGATCACGTTCTGAGCAGTCATTTCTGCAAAGGTACAATTACCTTAAAAGTGTGTTTCAATTTACAACGGCATCAAAAATCTCCCAGGGGTCTTATAGTTGGTGGGAATGGAGTCAATAGCACCTTTTTACTTCCACTTAACTGTTATAGTAAATGCAGCATCAAGTGGATTTAAATGTGCTGAATATTAGTTATCGTTTTAACAAGCTGACGGGTTGATTTGCACCTGTGTGCCTCTTATTATAGCCTTGTCTCTCCCTCTCAGCCTCTTTCCATCCACATGAGTGAAGGGAGGGAATTTCCACTTAGGGGGCTGACCTAATGCAGCAATGATTCACAGTATTGGTGAGAGTGTGTATTCTGAAGCGTGTGTGAGAGTTTCTAGGTTTCGTGAGGGTGTGTAGAAGCATTTAATTAGCTTATGGGGAGAGCAGGCCTGTGTGAGTGTGTCCATTACAAAGAGCAACAACTTAGAATGGCATTTTTTTGGAAGTATCTTAAATGTAGTGATGCTATCAACCATTTGATGTTGGCTTAAAAGAATAATAGCTTTAATTGACCCGTAGTCCAAAAAGAGAAAAAAATGGCTTCCTTTCTTCTCAAGGAGTCATTCTGGTTGTGTTCATTTTATTTTGATTTTCTAATAACTGTTCTGGTGGTCCTTTTTGAAGATTATTGCTCCAGTAATAAGGTTTTAGAACTAATGAAAGGCTTTGATGTCTGCTCTACAGCACATTCGCCTGCAGAGTTGAACTTTTAGAACTTAAGTTTATTGAATACAAATGTACTTTTTCCTGACTGACTCCACTGTAGTTAAGAATTTTCACCAACAACACAAGATTTGGTTACTAGATGTGCAACTGACAATACCTTTAGCAAAGCTGAAATGACTGTTATTTAACTCAAGTATACATGAAAGTAGTAGCATAAAGGTGTTAGTGAGCATTGCAGGTGCTATTTTTGCTAAGTTAACAGTAGCATTAGGTTGGCAATTTCTTGCCCATTGCACTTCGCTCACTCCTCTCTTGTTCAGACACAGTGGCTCCTGGCTCCAAAGGCCTCATGATGGCAGCCAAAATGCCAGACTTGAGACTCAAAACTGTAGTCTACAAACTAATGCACTCCATGACCTATGGCTTATTCACTCACATTGTCATTTATTTTTTGTGTGTCAGGCACATTTTTTAAATGTGTACACTTTTTTGTACTTTTCAGATGACGAGGATGACAAAGATGAGGATGAAGAGGAGATTGATGTGGTGACGGTGGAGCACAAGCAGCAACGCAAACCTCGTCGACTGGTCAACAGCCGAAAACCTGTGACCATAACGGTGCGAGCCGACCCCCTCGACCCTGGAATGAAGCGTTTCCACATCTCCATTCACCAACAGCAGCACAACTATGCTGCACCCTCCCCTGACACGCTCCCCGCTCCAGTGGAACCACCACGAAAAAGGGTTCGGCAGGAGGCCTCCCAGGTGTTTCAGCTGCACCAGAACTCTCATTACCACCAGCCTCAGCCTGGCCATGCCCCTCTGAACTTAGACAGCAGAAAGTCTCACGTGACCATGGCTGGAGTAAGGTCAGAGTCACCCAACCTCAGCGCCTCATCTCCTACCTCCGCTGCGTCACCTTCCTCTCCTCCCTCCTCCTCCTCATCCTTTCACCCCCAAAGTTCTCCCTCTAAGCCTCACTCCCTGTCCCACCTCTCTAGCCCTCAGTCTTCTGACTGCGAGGACACAGACAAACGCAAGGCGCACAACTTCCTCGAACGCAAGCGACGGAACGACCTGCGCTCACGCTTCCTGTCGCTGCGGGACGAGATCCCAGGCTTAGCGGACTGCCCCAAAACCCCCAAAGTGGCGATCTTGACACGCGCCACAGAGTACCTGCAGCAGCTGCACATCAGCGAGAGGCAAAAGGCTCAAGAGAGGAAGCAGCTGAAAGCAAAGCAGCTACAACTTCTGCAGCGGCTGGCACAGCTGAAACGATCCTGAGGAAGAGGGTCAGCTGTCACCACACATTCGCTCACAGAATCATATGGGACTACATGAAGAGAAAAGACACTAATGTTCACTTTGAGTTGGTCACATTGGAATGGTGCGGGTGGATTTTTTTCCCTTTTTTTTTCTTCTATGTTTGTGGTTTGCACATTAGCTTCTGAGTGATTGACAAGGCCACAAGCCAGTCAGGATAGCAAGCCAGAGACTGATTTTATGGGCAGATTAAGTTCATGGTTATTCAATACAACTTTGTCAAACTGTTAATTCCCCTTTCTACAAATTGTTGAAAATTGTTGCCTGCTACCAGAAGCCTTGCTGTCATTGCAGGAGCTTCTAGTTGATAAATTGCTACAATTGTGCTGTTTCATTGCTGCATGGTCTGGTCAAACGTCTCTAATTGTGATAGGACGTTATCAATCTGAAGACCTCTGAAGTTTCTTTGTAGATTTCTGAAATGTCAACATTGTGTACGTCTCTGTTTAGCATTCAGCACACAGTTCATTCCTGCATTGTGTTCTTTCAGGGGTTTTTTTTCCTCTCATTCTTACTACTTCTATTCTTTAGAATTTCTCCTATGGTCATGTCATTCTAAATCCTTTTCTTTCAGTTTTCTATATTCCAAGTGTTCATTTCACTGTGCTTATAGAAATGAAAGGGGTCATACTATCACAAATGAAACGATTTAATATATGTTCTGCACCTTTTTGGAATAACATGTTAAACTTCTGTGCCTGCAGGTTCCATTAATGACTTAGGTGTATTTCTTTTTGCATGTGGGATGTTCTGACTGCAGCACCATGCCCACAGCAACAGCCTGTTTTGTAGCATTATTTGAAGAATCTATGTTGCCATGCAGGCATTTTGGAGAATATTTTTATGCAAAATCTGCAAAAAACACTGAAAATACCTAACTATATCTTTATTATTATTATTATTGTGCCATGGAGACCAGCCAAATGGAGAATGTTGGCTTCTGTTCATCAAGCAAAAGAACAAAAGAAATTTTTGAGAATGGCTTAAATCTTGTATGTACATTTCAGCCACAATGCTAGAGTTTGCTTAGAAATGAAGCCCAATGAGTACCAATTGTATATTTCTTTTTTTTTTTTTTTTGACGGACATATTTGAGGTTTTTTTTCTTTTGTGCTTTTGATGTAATGCCTATAGAAGCCTTTCTGTATGTAGACTATCCTGTTGGATGTTATGTATATAGTACCCTTGCTGTACAGTCCCTTCCAAACCAAAACCAGAGCTGTCTACTATACTCATCCTAGATTTTGTTCAACCCTGTGTCCTAAACCAGGGCTAAGCTTGCTGGCTTTTCAAAGATAACTCAAAAGCTTCTATTTTTGTTAATAAAAAGATTATGAAAAAGAGTCAAAATAAAACACTCACTGAACATTGATCACACTAGCCACTTTGTCACAACATCATCATTTGCAAAGCCTATATCTTGTTTTCTTTACTGTTCATTACTTTTTCTGTCTCTAGGGTTTCTTTCTTTGTACAAGTCAAAACTGACTAAAGTTTTATACTATATTTTCCTACGGAGTTGTGTTCCAGTGTGAGCTAATGACTGTTTTTGTTATAGTAGCTGGCAGGGTTTTATTGGTGGTCATGTGCTGAAAATTAGCGCATATGTCTCCTATCTTTTCTCTGAACTACAAAGCACCTAAATGCTCCTAAATTTGATGCAAGCCCTTTACCTGTAGCACTCTTATATCAGGTTCAGGGAAGTAAAGATGATCCACTGATTAAACATCTGGCCATGTGTAGCCTTTAATGACCTTAATGTTAATGCTTTTTCCGCTGCTTTTTGTTTTGTTGGCCTGGTGCTCCCTATTGTCCATAAGCCATGCAACAGAAAACACTGTAGCCCTGGAACTAGTACTGTAAATAACAGCAGAGTAGCATGCCCTGCTCTTAGCACTCAGGAAAACTATAGTCTGTAGCTCTGTTGATAGGGCTGTAGGCTGTGCTTGAGGAGAACAGCCCCCTGCTAGAACATGCTGTATATATATGTAATACAACCAGAAGCCACATGCAGAGAGGGAGGGAAAGCTCTGGATCAGATGAATGATGATGGGTGAAAAAATAGGATATCAGGATATCATCTCTCTGCGCTTTAGCTCAGCATAAACCACCAATAGCCCTGGTTTTTCTTTTTTAATTTAATAAGTGTGGACACTCAGCAGTGATTCATCCTGTTTGATTTTTGTATTATTTGTTTGACTTGTATTGGTCACTGGTCTCTGCTGTTGGCACAGTCATGTAGCAGTGAACGTTGCTTACTTTTGGGAGTTCAATTTAGTCATTCTGGAGCCTTGTCTCAGCACTTTGTTTTTTTCTGTACCTCATTGCCTCTATACATGAAGAGTCAAAAAATTAATAAATAAATTCATGGTTTGACATCATTAAGCGCCTGGTTGTCTCATCTGTTTTATCCTTGATCAGTTACAAATAAAAATGTTATGATTTACAAGACAGTTTCTTAATCTACGAGGAAACTACCTGTAAGAGTAAACACCGATCTCGCTCCATGTTCACTATTTATTTTGAGCAGTCTCCAAGTAACCTATCATGGCATCTTTGACATGGCAACAAGCATCTTCGCTGACTGCTGCAGAGCTCCAATAGTTTCCATAGAAACAATGCCAACTATCCTCCGATCTGTGCTTTAAATGCACCTAACAGGCATTGTAAATGTTCTAAGCAGCCTTATCCATTCTTGAGTCTGTTGGAGTGTTACTGGCAAATGGTTTTATCACGTGACCTGGATTAACAGTAATTGGTTTGGTGGTAAAACAGCAGGTTCCGTTCCCAGTCACTGCGATGGTGACGACATTGAAGTCATTACATTTATAAACTCATGAGATAACAGATCTTTCCAGACAGCGCCACATAATGCTCCGTCAATCAGTGTTGCCACAGTAACAGCTGCGTGTTGCCTGGCAACAGAACCCACCTCTCCTCTCAACGCCCACTGCGCATGCGCTCACTCGTCAGCTGGGCGCCTTTGAGAGCAACATCATGGCGGCGTCCACTCGTAGCGTGCATTGCGTCTTGCGGAAAGCCATGGTCCCGTCTTTGGTTGTAATTTTGGGAGCTACCGGTAC
>JAPTMW010000003.1:19829734-19839884 GCA_029822955.1 Ostorhinchus angustatus
TAGGATGACCAGTCCCCCTCTGTTTCACAATCTACCTCTGCCTTCACCCCCCCCCCCCAAAAAAAAAGCCTCAAAAATGTTTGTATCCGTAAAATAAAGAGTAAATCAGTCTCCATGTGTGCCCTCACAATTATTAACTCAATAATCATGTGCACTTAGAGCACCTCATCTCTATTACAATGAATCCACACGAGTTCACTCATAGAAATACTCTGAAATTCTAAATTATAACCTTAGTGTGTTTTTGGTGGACACAACAAGACTTTATTACTTTTGTGAATTAAAAAAAAATATATATATATATATTATGTAGAAAATCAAGGTTGATGAATTTACCATATTTGGTTCCTTGCCCATATGTCGCAAAATAAATAAATCCAAGAAGTGCATATAAAAAAAATATAAATATATATAATGCGAAAGGAACATATATTTTAGAGCACTGCAACAACATAAGTGCTGATCCAGACCCCTGTCCACATCCACATGATCCCTTTGTACATCATTCCTTACATTAGTACCATTATTCATGGTACTGAACAGAGCAGGTCCACTGAGGTGGACCTTCCAGACCCTGTAGACCACATTGACTGATGACTGACATCACTGTCCTCACTGTAACTGTTACTGTCACTGTCTTGTAATTAGGGGTGTTAGAAAATATCGGTTCTGCAATATATCACACTATTACATTGAATGATACTGTATCGATATTAAAAAGTACTGTATCGATATTTTTAGGTATTTAATCAAATGCAGATAGGGCAGCGGTTCCTTTTGTTTTTTGTATTTCTTTATTGTTTATATCTTATTTATTATTATTTAACACTGTTTTATTAAATAATGGCTATTTGAAGCATCCTAAAAGCAATTTTAACTGTCTGAGAGAGGCAGATGTTAGTTCCTCCGCTGGGATTGCACAAAAATCATGTTATGATGTTAGTTATGAACTACTAGAATATGAACATTTGAGCAGGATCTTAATCTGTAATGTCTGTAAAACATAATTTAAGTTTTAACACAGGAACATTTAGTGATATGACATCAGATCCTGTTGTGATCAAATGAAAATGTGTTTAGTATTTGTGCATTTTTCTGGTGTAATTCAGTTCTTCCAAGAAATAATAACAATAATGATAAAAAGAAAAACAAAAAATGCCTTTTTAACAGTATCATGATATATCATGATCCTAGTATTGTGATTTGTATCATATCGCCAGATTCTTGCTAATACACACTCCTATTTGTAATGTGTGTGGAAATGACCAAAAATAGTCACTTGCCCGATAAAGGGTTAATAAATACAAGCTGTTGTAAATGAAAACCTCTTTCATGATGGCTAATGTCTAGGGCTTTGAAAAGCTCAGTGGCATGAGTAACCCTGAAGGCCGCTCTGTTTGTACACAGACATTTGTTTTGCTGAGCTGCTCATGTCTTGAGAATTAAACAAAATGCCATTCCTCAGGAAAGCTTTAACATCCAGTGAGTGATGGGAGTTGTGATTTATCCTCGGTTGCTACGTCACGGATGCTTTGTCTTACTTTTCCTCTGACCCTCTCTCCAACAACATGTTTGTTTTCAGGTCTATATTTGTGCAGCCAAGTCGCTGCCGGTGGGGGAAATCCTGTCTGACGTCACAGCCTGTTCTGATGAAAACACTGGCTCTTAGTGACGTACAGGAGACCCAATGTTAATTTTTCATCAAACCTTATGTAATTCACAGCTCTAATCTTTGTTTAAACAGGTAATCCTCTGTACATTGCAGAAGTGTATGGCCTTGGCCTGGAAGCGGATGCGTCGGTCGGTACAACTGTCAAACATTCTTTATTATGTGAACATGCACAGGTCAGATGATGATGAATGCTGAATCACATGGTCCTGGCATGCACTTACACAAACAGATGGCTGCACTTAGACTGTAATATTTTCACTGCTTGTTGGTGTTGCATGTCTGGAAAATCTGAGTAATGTTTGTTTGAAAAGTCATCTTTGACCTAATGTAGGCTTTATGTAATCATCTTGTCATGTATTAAAATGTGTTTGTAAGTGAAACAGATGCTCAGATAATTAACATACATCATCATTACTACACTCACATGAGGTCATGATTACAAAGTCCTAAAAGTATTGATTTTTTTTTTTTATTTACTTGAATGCTTTTAAAAGACAAACATTCATTCAGAACACACGTCTATCACTGTGCCCAGTAAAGGAAGTCACTGAAATGCTTGTTTTTAGTACTCTTGGTCATTTTAATCAGTTCTAAAGGTTGTTTTTATGGATTTTATGTATGTTATGAACACCTGTTTTTAACCTCTCATGAGTTTTTTTTATATATTGTTAGGACAGGTGCAATAATCTAGTGCAACATTCTGCATTTGTTCTCACAGTGTGGCTCATGATCTGTTTTTATCTGTGCGTAAGGGCATCGTTTGTGCATATTGTTATGCAATTTTTCAACACAATAATAAATAAAGCACAATAAAGAAAGTGTATTTGATTGATATTACATATCTTCTCTCAGAAAAAGTAAACTAAATACTCTTTGAGGTAAGATTAAATCTAGCAAACAGGCAATTTTGTGGCATTAGACTTCAAAGTGTAAAATCCTCACATCCATTCTGAAAAACTACTTTTTTCCTCCTGTAATTTAAGTTAAACGGTGAAACTCATGTATTTTAGTATCATTACATGTTAACTGAAATATTCCAAACCTTTTTTTTGGTTGTTTTAAGATAAACAATTATGACTCATTAATGAATGAATGAAATGAAATTAATGATTCATGAAAATCAATATTCAGTATCTCAAAATGTTAGAATATTTCATCAAATCCAATAAATAAAAAAGGCTTATTACACAGAAATTCAAACTTGTGAAAAGTATGTTCATTTATGCACTCAATACTAGGCTCCTTTTGTATAAATTACTGCATTAATACTGTACGAATGCGGCAGATGCTGCAAAACTGATATGACTGCACTTCACATTTCAGATGGGTAACGACCCAGAACACACTGTTGCAGCAACCCAAGAGCTTTTGAAGGTACAGAAATGGGATGTTCTTCAGTGGCAGTGCCAGTCACCTGATCTCAGTCCAGTAGAGCAGCTTTTCCGTTACTGTAGACTAAACTGAAGACACAAAGATCCACAGACAAACAGAAACTGAAGGCAGCTGTACAAAAGGCCTGAAAAAGCATCTCCAGGAGGAAACTCTGTGTTTGTTGATGTCCATGGGTTCCAGACCTCAGGCTGTCTTTGAAAATATGAAAAACAATCTTCATATTTACAACCGTCTTAGTTTGTCCAATTACTTTTGAGCCTCTGTGAATGGAGAGACTGCATTTGAATGGTTCTGATTCCTAAATAGTTGATGCAATATTGTTGTTAAACCCCTGAGTTTCAGTCACACTTCAGTCACATTTTGACTGTTTCATATCAGATCCACTGTGGTGATGCTCAGAGGAAAAGTTACAAAATGTATGTTACTGTCCAATTACTTATGGACCTGACTGTAAAATGCTCATTCCAAGCTAAAGAAAACACAACAGTCTTTATTTTCAAGTAACTCTGCATGAATAAAAACATAATTACAGATATCTCACTGCTTTTCTCCCATTAGACCCCCCACATTGAATCTGTAAAAGTGTTGCCAAAGAAGGAAGCCTTTGCATCCCTTCAGAACGGTGCTTTATGTGGGTCAGCGCAGACCACTGTTCAGCACCTTTTGTAGCTTAAATGCTAAGCTCTTCCTGGTATGTACCAATCCCTCTGACCACCCAGTCAACAGTGTACTTGTTTGGGTGTAAACACTACAGAAGAGAGGGTAAGACTACAAGCAAATATAACAAAGTAAGCTATTTGTATTTGGGACAAGCTGAAACAGGCCAGTGCTCGGCTGTTCACATACACAGTGGTTAACAATAGCTTTTGTGAATTAATATCCGTGTGTGTGGTGTTGTTGTGTCTGTCTCTAACCACTGATTCAGACTGCCAGACAGTGTCAGGCCAGGCAGCAGCACAGCAGGGGGCTTCTGGGATTTTCAACGAGCCGCTGCCACCGGACCGCCACTTCCCATCATGCCGTTCAGTATGGCCAGTTCTGAATGGATGACTCAGCAAGGCCTTGAAGGACATTTTCATGTCGCTGCCCTGCAACAAAGACAGGAAAGTAACACAATGCTGCCTGCGGTGTGTGTGGAAGAAGCAAGGCCGTCCCCACCAATCAGATTCCAGCTGTTACTTTTACCGGCTCCAGTGAAGGTGGTTTAACTGTGACTGTGTATGTCTGAATTGGTGAACTTCATGTGAACTGCATTATAAATGCAAATCCCATGCTTGCCATGAGGAATGCTGATGGAGTTTTGTTACAAGTCAAACATTTTGCCATGTTTTACAGTTAATTAACATATTAGAGCCAAAAATGTTAAAAATCCCAGATTAAATGTACAGATTTGTGAGAAAGAACTCACATACTCGAGCAAAACTTGTAAAAATACAGAGACTGGTAAGAATTTGAGAGTACACCTTAAACATCCAAGAATTTTTTGTTGTTTTCATGTAAATATTTGACTTAATCGTCTCAGAGCACATTTTGAGTTTCATTCATTCATTTTCATTCATTTATTTGTTTTGAGCAGAAGAAAAAACAAAACACTTTCATGAACTAATATCAGAGCAAATACATTAATAAATAAAGATGATCAAGACAAAATAGCAAGTGGCATTTACACTAGTAATAACAAAATAAATTCAGTATGTATTGCTCAAAAAGGAATGGGAAGAAGAAAACGTATTAAATCCCACCCACAGCTCACATTTATGCAACATAACGCATTACTTTTGCTTCCTTAACCCTGTAAAGCCTGAACCATTAAAACATTGACAGAAAAGTCCAATTCTTTGAAACTGGAGCATTTATTGGTCCTTCTGAACAACCAAAAACTTTTTTTTTTCAAACATCAATTTACATGTATGAGTTTCAATTTTGTATCATATTTGATACATCAGGTCTCAATGGTCAAATATTATTTTGGAACAAACAAAAACATAATGTAACACAAACATGTCTAATAAATTGGTAATTCCTTTTCAAAATTGGCAAAGTTCTTCCTCCTTCCTCATTAACTCAGTCTTGTAGTGTCACTGGAAAGGCCTCTGGTGAATGAATTCCTCCCCCCTGGTGGATTATCCATGTATTGCATGTATTTAATTATATACATCAGCTTTTTCAAGAAAAAAAAATCACATTGATCATGTAGACTCTACATGATCAATGTGATTTTTTTCAACAAGCCCTCTACTTTGTAGAGGGCCTGAAAACTCATGTATCAAATATGATACGTTCAGCGTTATAGGGTTAATGATATAGTAACATCTGTTTAGAGTCCTAATAAAGTAAATAACAGATAGTAAACAGATTAGGAAAACTGATTTATATTACACATAGTAATGATCAAAATGACAGTCTGTAGTTTTACCTGCACTTTAATCTTGGAGTTCATTTCTCAGTCTCTCCCAGGACTTAGAATGTTATGTACCGTTTTTTGTTTTTGTTTCAAGCTGATTTGACCCTCATATGCCACTGAAACCTTCCCGTTGGTGCCGGTTCACAGAATTAACAGGAATGTATTAGGAGAAGAACCATGAGTGTGACTGCACCATCGCATAAAGTATCTCCTCTCTGGCACATTAAACCATTATGAAATATTTTATGAAGTGCTGGTGCTGGGAAAATATAACAAGTGAACCAGAGTCCATGTAGGTCTTATATAACAGGCCATATACAGAGCAAATGGGCCCCAGCCTTAGTGAAGCTGTCATCTGCTGGAGTAGTAAAACAATGGGAGTGAAGAGTGAGAGATAACAGAGCACTGCCCCTGCTGTGATAATAACACTGTTGGATGGCTATATTTAGGGGCTCACTTTGACAAAATTGCAGCGTGCACTGGGCTGGCCAGAGCTCAGATCTGTGCAGTGCCACATCAGCTCATAATTTAACCTTGCCACTAAAATCACTTTCAAATGCTTTAATGTGTGCACTTGTCTATGCCTTATTGCCACCTTCTCCTGCATCAGACATAACGCTGTCAAATAAAAAGATATTTTACAGCAAGGCATTAATTTGATGTGTGTCCCTTTGAAACAATCCTTGTGTACAATGTGATGTTTACTTGACGTTGTACACATGGGTTTGTGTTAGAGTAAAGGTGGGTACGTTGTTTTGAGGTCTGGTTGTCTGGGCTACCAGGCATAAACACACATACATAGTCTAGAGTTTTAAATCTGACCTTTTTGTCGAGGGACATTGTGGCCTTTTCCCTTCATTCTCAGACTGAAGTGCTCCACTCATTAAACCGCCAGCAGAGCTTACTACCAAGAACTTACCTCCAATAAAAAAAAACAGCTCAGGCCTGGACAGAATAATGACTTTTCACTGGATTTTTACATGGGTTTGTGGCCAGCTGATGCATTTGCAGGAGGTTTTATATTGCTCCCCTAGCTTTTCTTTCTGTGCTTTGAGGAAATCCACACTATTGTGTAGATACATTGACTATCCTGAAAATAGATCCCGCAGTAAATCTTCAATTTTCCAATTTCATTATACCTGGAATTCAAATAGTAATGAAAACATAAAGTTTCAAAATGTAGATTAATACTTGGATTAGACTATGTTTTCACAGATTATACACAGATTATATTTACATATTTCAGCATTGTCTGTAATCATTTATTCCCAAAGGCTGCAAAATGACAAGGATTGTGTTTTTTATAGTCCTGAATGTTTATATTGTTTTGCTAATTATACTTATGACATATAATCTAGGACAAAAGGTTAGTATACATTCTGTTTGCTATACCGATGTGAGAAAAAGGCACTTTAGTCTCATATATTTCAAGGTGTTTAAAGGTCAGATATCTAAGATTTTGCAGAATCTTTTCACTGAAATGGAACACAATACTCATATTGTTTATAATAAGCATGGGTTGGACTTATATCATACTTTACAGAGCCCATTATTCATTCAGTCCACTGTCATACAATGGTAGTGGTTTATCTGATGGAAATGTGGCTGGGCCAATCTGGGCCAATGACCTCTCTGACCACAGCCAAACATTCATACACCAGTGTGAGTGACACCTGAGGCAAGGTGCGTAAAGTGTTTTGCCCAAGGACACAATTTCACATTAACATTGACAACATTTTCATGAGCTTCGGGTGAAAGGTTTTCAGCAGAAGACGGCCTCAAATCAACATGATATCATGAATTATACGTAAATATACACGTCATACACGCCACTTTTAATTGCCGTGTTATCTGTACACATTATGAGCTTTCCACTTGTATGTTCACACTGCCTCAAATACCACACGATTAGCGCTTAGGGTTAAGGTTAGTGGTTACGGATATGTATGGATATCTTGGCGTAAATTGATACACGATCAAATGGCGTTGGATAACACGCGAAAGGATGAAAATGCCTATAGCACACCAAATGCCATAAGAACTGTCATGACATACAACATGATTTCATAAGATCAGTCTGGCCCAAATGTAGAGAAAATTGTTTTGCCACATATCTGTCATAGAGTGGACAGAGCGTGACAGATCCAGGTGTAATTCTGTCATCGTTTGGAGTATTAGTTAGACTCCAAAATGAAGCCAAAGTGGAAATATTAAAGCTGATGGCCACTGGTTATGGTTTCTAAAAGCCCTGACTGTCAGCAGCAGTTCAGGAAACAGTGGGTTGTGTCACAGTTCCTCTGTCTGAAAATGGCATACAGTCCATGGTTATTTCTGTGTTTGATCAGTTAAAATGTCTGTGCGATGGAAAAGTCTATGAGCCTCAAAGTTCTGTCTGATCTCACATAATCAGCCCACCTCACATTTAGCCTTATCAGAAGTCAAAGAATGATGGGAATGGGCTTTAATTAGACTTTTGTTGCCTAGATTTTTCACCATATGGTACTTACTTCTTGTTTCCATCATACATCTGTTTGTCAGCCTCAGTTCTGCAGGTTAGTGGTTCTTATATGTCGTACGATAGTGGTTGATTCATTCATTCAGATTCATTTTTACAACTAAGCCTAAAGATAATACGTACGGTAGCTTTTGCTGCTAAATAAACCATTAATATGTATGTTTACCAGATAGTAGTTTTTAATTTCGTCTCTTTTCGGTTTGGTGCTGAGCAGTAGTGGGTAGTAGTAGTATTATGACAATATTTTGTAGAAGAAATAATAAACCAAACAATGACCTGAAAGATGAAAAAATAATAAGATATGCTTATCTAGTTTGCCACCAGCAGCCTATTCTGCATTACATACCGTCTAAGCTGAATAGTCTAGAAAATAAAGTTTTAGAGAGAATTATTTTTTACCACATTCAGCTCCTTTTCGAATCTATTTTTTGTTTTTTTTATATTTTTCCTTGTTTTTGGTATTAAATGTTGATATTCAAAATAAAAATAAACAACATTTCTTAGAGGTTCATACATACATAATATATGCATAGACTTTGTTGACATTTGGAATTACCTTTAAATTGTGTTATTTGTATCAATCACTTGGGGTAGAATTCCACGTTTCCCACAATACTCTGCAGGAGTTTTGGCCCATGCAGGACTCATGCAGCTGACTCAGGTTTGTGGGCCTCCTAGCATAAACTTTTTTTTCTTATTCCAGAACTGTTCCAGTGGATTCATGTCAGGGCTTTGCAATAACCACTCCAAAACATTTACTTTTTTAAGTTACGATCATTTTTCTGCCCAAAGATCCATTTGTTCCTGTAAGCCTCAGTTGAATATCCTAAGATGAAGTGTCAGACACATTCACATTCACAACGCTTTTTTTCCAGATGATACCATTGATTTTATTGTACACCTTTTTTTTCCCCTAAGATTTTGCCTGATTTCTTTATATTTGTCAAAGCAAAAAGATACTGGAGGGATGCCACAGATAGTCAGGCCAAGACACCTTTAACAGGAAAAAGCAGTCCCAGGGTCATCGCAGTAGGTGTTGTGTGTGCAGATAAGAAAATGACAATTAGCGATTCTGACATTTTCAAAGTCATGACGTTAATGTAAGGAAGCTTAGTGTCAGTTTAAAGGAAGGAGCTGCAAAATGAAGCCAAAGCTGAAGTATCTTAAAGTTGTAATACTGCTGATGGCTGCTGGGAGTGGCTCCAAAAAGCCCTGGCTCCCATAGACTTAAATTAAACTTAGGCCTACATGGGTTTTTTTTGTTCCGGGACTCATTCCAGTCTCATTCATTTTATTTGGACCCTCTGGGAAATGATCTGGTGGTCCATGTGTAAATTTTTCCTCCATTAAGATGGAAGAATATTTTTTTTATTATTGTTTATTGTGTCAGGCTTTGATTGACAAGTTTGTATAACAGCTTATCTTATCTTATATTTACCTGAAAGCATTTCCGGACAACTCTACTATAGCTGTGGTTAGTAGGTTCCACTTAAATAAGACCATAAAATGGCTTTGTTTTGTCATCCTTGATGATGTTTACCATTTTACCAAGTCAGAAAGGTAGCATTTAGCATTAGCTCTCCAATTACTGCTCAAGCTCTGGTTGGCTTGCCCTTTTTGCCTAAATATGGTCACTTCTGGCTCCAAATATGCAGCCTAGGAATGGGCAAATCAAACTACTGCTTTCAAAAAGACAAATAAAAAACAATGTGCAAAGTCAGGGTTGCTCTGTCCACTAATTACTTACAATTTATGATTTAAAGCAGTGTTTTTCCAACTTCGGGTCAGGACCCCATGAGGGGTCGGCTGGAATTCAAATGGGGTGACCTGAAATTTCTAGTAATTGATTAAAAAAAAAACAACTTACTGATAAAAAAAAATATATGGTGAGTTGAGAGAGACAATCACAAAACATAAAAGACATGACAAACTGAGTCTGAAACTGAAGCACTGTGGTTCTGTTTATCTGTCAAATGTTCACTGTAGTCAGTTTCAGATGCTGCAGCTCTTTCATAATTCATAGTTTGAGTTAGTGTTTGTTCAGTATTAATTGTCAGCCTTGTAAATACAAGTTGGACTCACTGTACATTTCCTGACCAAGGAAAATACAATTCTCTGTTTGTGCAGTAATCTACACCTGGCTTTTCTGCCTCCATCCATAATAATA
>JAPTMW010000003.1:20244030-20254110 GCA_029822955.1 Ostorhinchus angustatus
AAGTTTACATACCCTAGTTCTTCATCCTCTGTATTGGCCCCGCCCCTTTAACATCAGTGCTAGTGCATGCCTGCAGGTGTTGCCTAGTAACAGAAAGGAAACAGATCGAGGGAAGAGAAGAGCTGGAGAGCACATCTCCCTTTATCTTTTCACTCTTTCTCTTTCTGCTCCTGGCCTTACCCTCTTCCAAAAAATCCCAACACATGCACACACTCAGAGAAAAACAAAGACAGCCTCTCTGTGTCGTTCTCCCCCAGACTCTGTCACACACACACACTCACACACATACACACATACATACACACACACTAATAGTAAAAACCCTGTCCCTCATTAGCAGTCAGGATGGCTGCTGTCCTCCTGTCAGGAAGAAGAGGAGGAAAAGAGGGCAAGGAGAGGCAGGAGGAGAGAGATGAATTAGAGAGGAGCGTCAACACCGAGGAAAGACATGGCAGTAAAAATCTCCTGTAAAAAAAGAAGAAGAAAAAAAAAATCCACCAAGGTTGTTGCCATAGCATTTGTTGCTCCGATACACTTTCTCATCATTTGCTCTTGGACCGGTGTTCTGCATTTTATAGCTTTTTTTTGTTTTTTTGTGATTTTCTCTCTAACATCACAATACAAATCCAAGCAACACAATTGTTTTTAATGAGTCTGATTTATATTCAACATCTTCCCGAAGAGCTTATAAAATGAGTGGAAAAAGGAAGGCGCTCAATAAACAGCTCAATGTGTGGTCTTCAAAGCGTGACCCTTCCAAGCATTGATCAAGGTTAGATTGTGTGTTTGTTTGTGTGTCTGTGTGTAATTGACCTAGTTACCTGCAGCCTTGTTATGAAAGCTAACAGATCCATCTTATCACATGAGAGGAAACAAACAAGGCGATATAAAGACAGTCACATTGTCTTTGTTGATTCTACATGAAAAAGTGTCCACATGTGCTGCTTATTACGTGTGTCATTCTTGAAAAACTGAACAGATCCGCTTTTGTCGACGCATGAAGAGGCACAAATTGCATCACTAATGTGGCTAATAATCCAAGGATGGGTCTAACGTCTGGACTACCAATGAGCAGTGTGTTTCTTTTGAATCTTTCTATGCTCTTTCAGGTCTAAACAGATGCAAAAGGCTACATCCTCGGGTGTTAGCGACGCCGTGACTATGAGCGTGTGACCGTTGTCGGCTGCTCATGTTCATGCATGCATGTCTTGGTGGCCGGGGGAAGGGTGTGCTTTGCATTTTAACATGCCATCTCTTTTCCAAGGCTTTTTCTCTTTCTGTTTTTTTTTTTTTTTAATTTTCTCTAGCACCGTAAGTGACTCTGTCTTCTTACTTGTCTTGCTTGTGTTTGCAAAAAGAACAGAGGGATCACCTTGAGTAAAATCCCAAATGTATTACAATATAGGACCTTAACTTTATTGAACTGGAGCCTCTGATATCCTACCTTAAAAGAACTCATTGAGAATCAATGCAGTAAGCGTTGCCAGTGTACAGCAGTTGGAATTGATTGAATTAATCTGGGGTGATGCACACGCACGTACACACAACACACAAATTAATCCACACCTAAAAGCCGTCTGGTTTCTCAGAGAGCTGGCTTCTAGTGAAAGCGCTGGAATTTTCTAAAAATACATTTTTCCCACATGCGCTGTGCCATATAAAATATTTATAGCAAGCCCTCGTCTGCTAAGAATGGCAAAGATGCTACAGAAAGAGAGAGAGGACGGTGCTGCCAAAGCTGGCTGTTGCCTCCATCTCTGTGCCAGAGCTTACATAAGAGGTAACTGCAGTTAGAGAGGGAGTACAGAGCTTTACACTCTCTGTAGTTAACACACTCAGATACAGAGTGACATTGAAGAACAGACAGGAAGAGAGAGAGGACTTGTTCGATTGTGTACTCCATGTCCAGGAATCTATATTTATCAGCCGCCGTTTATAGCGCTGTTATGCATGTCTTTGGTTTTACGTAGCTTGTTGCAGGTTTAGTCCATCATTCAAATCCAAAATAACTACTAAAAAGATTATTAGTCAGACTGCTCAGAGGCTTACTGTGTGAGATTTGGGAGTTCTTGTGTGTTTACGTCAAATGTGTACCGTTGAAGCAAAAGGCCTGTACTCCACAAGAGCAGAGCAATTTGAGAAACAAGAACAAAGTTAATTCTGTTTAGGACATTTTATATTTTAGGAGAAACTCAAGCGCAGAAGTCATTTTTCACCGTTGTCACTTCTTTCTTCCCAATTACACAACAGTTGCAGGACACTGCACGTGAAAAAACTGTTCTTCCTGGATGATGTGTCCAGAACAAGCTCCAAGAAAAAAAATGTCATTCTTTTCTCTCAGCCCTGGGAAACAGAACACATTTCTCTGTTGTTGTGGAGTATGTAAAGGCCTTAACCCCATTTGTAAGATAATGGTGGCTACAGTTGTACATTATTGCAGCAGAGGCAAGGCATTGAGTCACTCAGGAGCTGAAAAACTGACCCATATTCAGTCATTATCATGGATGTGGGAGGACTCTTACCAGCTTAGAGAATGGAGTTAGCCACCATCAACAAATTATCATCTTCAAGCCGTTTACCGAGCTTTTTCAATATTTGCAGTTGTCTTGGTTGCCTACGGTCATGATGATAACAGCCCCTACAGTTATTTCTGTATTGAAGAATCAAGTGTTATTTTTTTTCTTTTCCCGTTAAAATCCTTCACCCGCTCCTGAACGCCTCAGTGCCTCTTTTCTCTTCTTTCACAGAAGCAGCAGTAGTAAGGTTCCATCCAGATGTAGCACATGTTTTAGCTGAAAATCTGTAAAAGAAAAGCTAATTTATGTGCTTTTTCCATCAGTGAGTGTTATAAAAATTTAAGTTGGGTTCTGTATCTATCATCATCATCATCATCCTCATCATTATCATCAAACCACTCGTCTTAATCGTGTAAAGTCTCAAAGGTTCAAGGTATCTTTATTATCCCAAAGGGGCAATTTAATTTACAGCCAGTAGTAAGTAAATAAATAAATAAAACACCGTGAAATGTACAAGGCTGATCATAATGGGAATAAGTGACTTTCCAAACCCGTTCATTCTGTATCGTGGTAAATATGTGGTATATATAGTATATACATCCCCATGGCAACAACAAAGGATTGAATAGTTTGGAAAATGGATAAATGAATGAATGTTTATGCAGCATTTGATAAATGGTGACATTTCATTAACCTACTGTTTGCCATATAATACAACATTTACAAGTTTTCCTCTATTAAATCAAAGACGGTTACAGTCTCCTTATTATTTCATACATACACACACATAATTATTTGCTAAATTTGTTTCTGTCACACTTATTTACATTTACCTTTTATGAATGGAGCTTTTCCATCAAACATTCATATTGTCTGCGTCTTCACTGAGGTTTCTTAATGGGAAATTGAAAATGGAAATATTAATAGACGAACAGTAATGCACTGTTATCTTGAGAAACTGAGGTACAATCAGCTCCAGGTGCAATACGTAGGAACATGAGTATGAACAAATCTTCCGTATTGATCCTTACACATTGCATTTACTTGTGTTTGAAAAGTTCAGACTTTGGGGAAACACCAGGGACCATTTGTTCATCTTTTCTTAGCCTTAGAAGCTGAAAATACCCATTTTATCAGCTTTAAAGTATTCAAAATATTATTTCCAAAGCCTCAAAATAACTCTCCGAAGTCAGATCAAAACCATGTTCAAAGCTCTTGTAATGTCATTTTGATACTCTGCCATAATTGTATAAAATCGTCTGGCTCGACGTTGACCTTGGATGTCTAAATCTGTACAACTGCCTGACTGTCTGGGAAAACACCATCTCAGATGACAGTGACGGTGGAGGGGAGTGTCTGACTCGTTTTCATAATACGATTAAATGAAGGAGACACCTTGGTGGTAACATGTTGCAGCAGCACAGGAAAGGACTGAGATTCTCCAACCCACATAGTAAAGTGTTTTATTATATGTTTCTGAATATTACAGATGCATATAATGTCAATGTCACTGGTAATTGAAGGATCCACTGCTGTTCTTGGCCTTTGCTCCATCACACACATCACAATCCAGTCATATTTAAATGGATGGATTTTGGAATAAATAGGAAAATGTTCTAATATTTCTAAAGCCAGCTTGTTTTGTTCTTTCCCTCTATCCAGGCGCTGCCACTGCCTTGACCTATCTGTAAACTTATTTAACAGTCACATGTGGAGGCAGTTTCTAAGAGATATGATTAAGGAATTTAACAACTATAATGATGATACATACACAAAGAAAATGATCATCCAAAAATATGACATTATAAGTATCTGTGGTTTTTAGAAATGCCGAATAGTAACATTTTTTGTCTGGTGACTGTGTTTGATTTGCAGAAAAATATATTTGTGGACAAAAGTCTTTAAATTAATTAGGTAACAAACAGCTAGTATACTGCTAATATACATGTTAGTAAGCAGATAATTAATGGTGAATATGCGCGTCTAAATATAAAGTGTTACCATTAATTATTACTCATTATTACTAATCATTCTATTATTTTAAGGGTATTAACTTAAGGGGGATTTGTTGGGTAATAAATAAATAAATAGAATAGAATAGAATAGAATAGAATAGAATAGAATAGAATAGAATAGAATAGAATAAAATGGAAAGTGTCATTCAAAATAAAATTATTAAGATTAAAGATGATAATAGAGGATAATAAATAACAGAATAATAGACCTAATAGTTATAGACTTCACTATACTTTGTAAAGTGCTTAAAATCAGACACAGTGTTAAGTATTACTATTGTTATTATTCTGCTATGTGTAACTGCATTATTGCATGGGTTTTCAGTGGCTTCCTGCACAATCCAAAGCCCTGCAGGTGAAATGACCTCTTACTCTACATCAGGGGTGTCCAAACCCAGTCCTCGAGGGCTGGTATCCTGCACGTTTTAGATACTTCCCTCTTCCAGCACACCTGCTTCAATTAACGATCAGCTCATCATCACGCTCTGCAGAAGCCTGATAACCATGTAATGGCCTCCAGGTGTGCTGGAAGACGGACATATCTAAAACATGCAGGACACCGGCCCCCGAGGACCAGATTTGGACCCCCCTGCTCTGCATAGTCCATAGGTGTGAATGTAAGAGTCAGTGGTTGTCTTTGTCCTGTGATGGACCGTCTACTGTCTTTACTGGCATTGGCTCCAGCGGCTCTACAACCACTGACGTAAATGATGAAGCAGTCATAAAAACAATGAATAAAATCCAATATATCACATTAATTTAAAATGTACTTGCCCCCATTCCTTCCATTTCCTCGAATCAGAAATTAGAATGCTGAACGGAACATGGAGGAAACTGTGCCATGTAATCATATTATTCAAAGGACATAATGTGCGTAGAAGACACTGCTTATTAAATGACATACATACTTCTGATTAGAAACAGCATGGATGCTATGCTAACATACCATACCATAATTGTGAAGGAACGACTTTTTTTTTTTTTTTTTTTTTTTTTGCATAAATTGTCCAATCTTAATCTTTTTGGCAGATGTTTTGCTTATGGAGCAAAATCAATTTTTGATGTCGTCAATTACACACACACACACATACACACACACACTGCACATTTGATCAGTGTGTAAATCCATCCACCCACACACACACACACACACTCACACATTCCCAGTCCATCTTATCCATACGTGTGTATCAACAGGGAAAACAAATTCATTATTTAACAGCATGTTTCCAAGTGAGACACCAGTGAATGGGGCCTGGATGCATATGGATGCATAATGCATGCAGACTGTATAGTATTAAATCACATCTCCAGTGTCCCCCTCTCTGCACAGTAAAGCTCCGTTCTCATCCTACGCCGGAGCTGTGGCATCACTTATGTACACAGCATTTCAGATTATTTCTCATCCTGCTGTGGAGGAGGATCATTCATTCAGCTCCTACTCAGACTGAAACATATGATTTATACAGACGGCATTGTTGTACACTGCACAGCCCTGTGGGAATTAGCACGATCAACCCATAATCTATTATCTTTGATCCACGTATGACAGATACGACTGAATCACATGCATTTTAAAAGACAACTATATGAATCATGGATTGACTTGTGTATGGAGAGGAGAGGGGATCTATAATTCAGCAAAGGCTTTCGGACAGATTTTCCCCACGGGCTCTTGGTTTTTCCATCTCTGACCCTTTTTCAGATCCTTTTGACACTCGCTATGTCATCAATTGAACGGCAAGAGTGCCTAATTATGTGTGTGTTTGTGTGTTCTCTGAGTATGTCTACATGGTCATATAAATAGAGAGATTCTGGGAAATGTCCTCGGCATCGTTTGTGTCAGTGTGGATGTAGCAGAGGAAACAGGACACTAACAAATCACATCTTATTTAATGAAGATAATTGAATTTGGACCCAGAGGAGACGCCGACCCTCTGCTCTCTGGGTTTATTTGGTCTTTATTTCAGCTTCTGCTCTGTCAAAATAGCATCTTCAGCTTAAACACATTTGCTGGACGTGAAGATATACGAGCATTTGTTTAATGCGTCCGAATCCCCTCATTTGTATTCTTTGGCATCATCGACCGCCGTGTTTCAAAGAAGTCATGTCTTGTAAAAATGTAGAGGTGAAGTGTGAGGTCATGGGCCGTGTTTAGCTGCCAGAGGGAAGACTGACCAAAAAGATCTTTGACTGGGATTGTGCACACACCCTCAGTGGAGGCTGGTCACTGCATGGTTTTTGTTTCTGATTTGCATTTTTAAGAATAATTTACACTGTAACAGAAATAAGGTTAAAGAAAATATGAACTATTAAATCTCTAGGAGGAACAATAGATGTGTAAGAAACAAAGGAGGTCGTCTAAGTAGAAAATGCACTGAAAGTAGAAGCAGAACCATAAATGGAATATTTTTTGTTATATTGGTGTTGTTGCAGATTTCATTGTGTATTCTGTTGGCCTTTGTTCAGTGATCTGGAGGAATAATTGTGTGAATAGTATCCTGACTTCTTTTGTTTAATTCTGACATACTGGCCAGCCAAAAAAATATCATTTGGAGCCTGGATGTTAAATTCATTTTATTTCAGGGAACACATAAGTCCAATTTGATCTGAAGTGGACCAGACCACTTCAGACCCAGACAACCTAAAGTCTTTTTTTAAAGTGAATTTTAACAGTAGTATACCTTAGTTTATCATTTACACATGCATTATAACTTATAGATTGCTGTGGATCAACAAAGGCACAAAACATTGGGTAACAGGCATGTGGAACTGAAAGAAATATTACAACAATTTAATATATATTCTTCATATATATTCTTCTGCATAATTTTTGCACTTTGCAAATGCATCCCATGGGCTGGTTTGGACCCAGTGGTGTGGCAGTTCCAGCACATGGACCATGTGTTTGACACCCCTGGTTTGGAGCCTTCTATTGGATAATTACTAATTAAATTCAATACTATACCTGCAACAAGTTATTTAACTCTGACTGATGCAGTGAGTAGCTTCCTATTTCTTAAACAGAACATTTATTTAATGTCTGTTGAAAAGATGTAACTGTCTTTCAGATGGATTAAATTATTGGCCTGCATCAGTCAAAGAAAACAATTTTGGAAATACTAAAACTCATTATTAAAATGTAGAAAGACAGTAGTGAATCATCACTATCAAGGAAGAAATCTTTAATGATTGTGAGTGGGGATCACTTAAACATTTGATGATATCAAATTGTGAAGAAAAAAAAAAGGCAATGGGTACTTCCACAGTACTGTGGCACAACTTGTCTATTGCCACAGAGCCAATCAGATGATCTGAATTCTACACTCTGAACCTTGTCCTGGTGGCTGATTTATATTCATCAAAAACCTGGGTGAATTCCACATATGAGACAAAACAGTCGCCACGTTTCATGTTGTTTGCCTGCGTGCTGAAACTGAAAGTGTAAATAGACACACAACCCAGCTTCCAGTAACTGGTACCCTGGCCTTTTCCTGTAACTGGATAGGCACATGGCATGTGTGACGCTTATTGCCACAGTACTGTGGCAGCAGGGTGACAGGTTACAGGTTACCAGTCCACACAGGATATAACGACGGCGCTGAGTGGCTCTATGGCAATAGATAAATGAGAAAATAGTCCCACAGTACTGTGGCAATAGCCACTTTAAAAAAACCAACAACCCCTAAACAAATGTTTAATAATGACAGTAACATGCACCATATGACAAAAACTTAAGGACTGGGGCTAAACAGCCTCTTATCTGTGAGAATAATGAGGGAAAAAATCCATCAGTTTGAAAAAGAGCATAAAGATCAGACTGTGTTTCAATGGAAAACGGTCATGTGGTCTGATGAGTCCAGACTGACCCTGTTCCAGAGTGAGAAGAGAGATGGATGAAGTGATTACCCATCATGCCTAGCACCTACAGTACAAGCCTGTGGGGGCAGTGTTATGAACTGAGGTTAATTCAGTTGGTTCAGCAACATTATGTGTCCATAAACTGTGAATATACTGAATGTCCAGGTCTGAGCATCATTTTTCTTCCCTGATGACGCTCACATATTCCAAAACGATGAAGCCAGGATTCATCAGGCTCAGACTGTAAAGGAATGGTTGAGGTTATCTAAAGATTTTCTAGAGTTATACACATGTCCATTAGCTGTTTCCAGAGTTTAAGTCATTTCCTTGGCCATGCCTCTCCTCTATCACCTCCCCCAACACAAATCCAATATAAGCTTTTTCATTACAAGAAACCCGTCTCCTTATCTAACACACCCACCGATGCTTTAGTTACACTGATGTATCCTCTGGCTTTATCATAAAGATTTATATTAACACCGAAAACAAGGCAAGCCGTTTGACTGAGACAAATGCATCTCCACTGCATTTAGGAGTTTTTTTCCCCCTCAACTCCATCCATAATCCTGAAGAAAACTATATTCCAGTTGCTTATCACAGCTGCCTGGCCCCAGTTAAAATATCATTCCATCTCAGATTACCCCATCAGAACAGGCAGAGTATGTTTGCATCTCCTTGAAAATTGTTGTGGTGGTATTGCATCACGCCACGTTGCTTTTACAAATCACATAACCAGCCTCCTCCAGGGGGGTTTTTGTCATTTTTTGGAATAAAAGCAATAACCTGAATACATAAACACAGGCACGGTCACTTTCCTCTCTGCTTGCTTTCTCATCTCAGTTTGCCTCCTGGTTTGTTTTGTGTTTCTGCTTTTTGCTGAGGTTGTTTTGGATGTTTTTTGTGTCAACGTAACCTTCAGGGATTCGAATCTTGTTGTCTCTCAATTAAATAATGAATGTCTGTTGTTTTCACTCATAAACTAAGACAGGGTGTGTACGTATACACACACGTACATAAGCACAGTTTGGTGTGCTTGTTGGCTAATCAGGAAATGAAGCTCCTTCACTTTCTTTTGCCCTGGTCTCCTCAGAGGATTTCGGCATGGTGTCATCAATATCTTGCTCGATCGCACAGCCTCCCTCTCGCCCTAATGAGCAGCGGGGAAGCATCAACTTGACAAAACCATGAGCGCTCAGGGATCAGTTAATTGGGGTAAGTCAGCAACGATGATGGCAATGTGCATGTGTGGGCAGTGGGCGGAATGTGTGTTCATTTAGTTGAGAAAACTTTGTGCAGTTCAGCAGGTATGTGTTGCTACCGACACCTGCTGAATAGGTGCTGACCAAGTATTCTGACATTACAGTGATTATCCGTGTATGTTCTATGACCTCATGTACTGATCTACATCTCAAACAACTTTCAAGGTTGTACAGGATGTGATGGTTAAGCTTTTTTTTTTTTCTACATCACGCCTTTTTTCCCCTTCAAATTTGGATATGTCCTAGCAGAAAAAGCACTGGTGTAATTTATCATGTCAGTGAACCTCAGGTCGTAAAGTCCATGAACAGGTACATGTAAGAATTAGAAGGCTTGAACTGCAGAGATTAAATATGATATTCACTGTAAAAGCCGAATGATCACAGGACAATTATAGGTGTAAAGTGCAAAGACAAATAAAATCATTTAAG
>JAPTMW010000003.1:20267744-20277925 GCA_029822955.1 Ostorhinchus angustatus
TGTAAACCTGCCTAACCAAACAGCACTATGAACTGTGCCGGCTATCAGAAACATGGTGAAAAACAACTTTAAAACACTACATCAGGAATCTATATTAGGACAGTGAGATTTGTTCATAAAGGTCTGTCAAATCTGGAAACATTAAATTGAATTGTGAATGAAATCAAATTAAAAATATAAATGGAAAAGCAAATGACAGCTGTACGTGGTTGACTGTGGTCTTATGGAGAAGAGTTTATATTTTAATTCAACATGTAGAGGTGGGAGAAAATACACTTATACTGCAACATTATCTTTAATGATTGTCAAAAAACACTGAAGATAATTTTTTTTAATGCAATATAAGCAAATGTTAACACTTTTGGTCAGTTTGTACAAGTTTCTATGATGCTGGATGTGAAAGGGAAGGTGATGTGTGCAAATGCCGATCCCACTCCTGACTGCATAATAAACCCTTCTCTAAATTCAATTTTTCTGCATATGGTGGTGTTTCTTTATGCTTAGAGTATCACAGTATACTGCAGTATATTAAACTGTAACTCCTGCATCATTATGCATATTGTGCTGTCAGATTCTTGCCAATAAACAACCCCATTTCTCACTAGAAAAAGCTTAAAAAGTCAACACATCAGGACCTACGTCAACTGCAGTGTTCCTATCAAATAAAAAAAAAAAATCAAATACTTAAATGAACCCACTGATAACTCCTTTAAATGCGCTGTTAAAGATGGTTTTAGGGATTATTTCGTCAGAAGTACTCAAAAAGTCTCAACCACAACACCTAACGTAAAAGCATGAACATTACTAACACACTTGCATAAGCTGCATGTTGTGTTTTTAAACTTTCTAAGTTGTGTGTGGGTACTTGAAAAGGCCATTCTGAACTAAGCTGCAGTCGTTTACTGCTCTCATCTATACTGTGGTATGAAAGCGGGTTATCTTAGTGTTTAGTGAACAAAAATCTGGCCTTAGCGTGCACAGGGAGAGGTACAGCTGTCTTGTCAAGGAGACTTTTTAGAGATACTTTCATTAAAAGTGGATTCACACATTCAGGTGTGGCTTGATTTAAGCCAAAATCACCTGTTTTCATTCCTTTAAGAGCCATTATAATTGATAACAGTATGTGATAAGTCTCATAACCTTATCCAGAATTAACAGATGACAAACAGATTAATCAAACAAATGAAAATTAATCTGCAGCAAATGCTGTGATCTATTATTTCAAGCTTAAATGCCTTATGTTTCAGTGGCTCTGTTGTCTTTCAATTCACCTGTGTTCTTTTTTGTTTGTTTTGTTTTTTTTTTTTTGCAGTGCACGCTGGGACGGCTTGTCCTCACATAACATCGGCTCACTCTTTTATACAAAACACAGCAACTCTAGGAAATTAGAGGCTAAATACAAGATTTAGGAGAAGACTGGAGCGATTAAAGAAGATAACAGGTATTATCTCTAATGCATCACATCTTTTATGCGAGAGGCAAACCACCAGCGGAAAGCATTAGTAGTACGGTTTTTAGGGAGAAAAAAAAAGTGGATTTCGGGACTATTTTGTGCATGTCCCTGCAAAAAGACGATACATCCATCAAGATTAATTCACTCTCCGCTCCCATGGCATCCGATGGCTGATCAGTATGTCCTATTACGCACTTGGTGAGCTATTTTTGGGTCAAAAGTGATGCAAGGGATAAAGGGAGATGAGGTGATAACATTGAATGATCTGGAGATTAGGGTTACAGTTTCCATTTCTGTAGCAACACTGGCCTCATTTCACTGCAGGGCTTAGCGACACTCACACTCCATTTGTCTCTCCATCTCTATCAGACTCATGTTGAACAGCTTCTCTTATTATTTCCTCCTTCAAGTTCCCTGCAGAAATCAACCCCTACAACAAGTCACAGATAATGTAATCCACTGTTGTTATAAATAATGTCTCATCTCATCTCTTATTTAAAGCAAATGACAATTTTTTTCCAAGCTTTCCCCTAACAGCATCTTTGTCTTTCCAGTTAAATGCACGACTCAATGAGTGACCCATTCCATCATAATGGATAATTTATGCATCTTTCTATGGAGACTTATTTCACTCCCTTTCTTCTTCATCCATTAGAAGACAGCCGCTTTTATAAAACAATACATCCACATACAGCCTTAACATGAAAACAAACCGACTAGGTCTTAAGATATTTGTTACTAATCATGAAATACATCTTGGAAAAATGTTGCTCAAAACACACAAAAGACTGAAATGTGCAGTAGTTACTTAATGGAGGAGTTGGGCCATCAAACTATATCTCACTTTTGTGTTTAGGATTTTAACGGTCAATTTATAAACGGATATTTCTGTATGTCAGCCACCTAAAAAAATATCAGTATCAGTTTTAAATGAATGATGCGCATTTTACCGACATATTCTGTGAGATTACAAAAAAAAAACTTGTTTGTGGGGGGAATCCCGTGGCTTTGAGGAGCCACATAACTGTTTCAGTTTCATGCCCTGAATTGTAGTCCTCTTCCTGTTTGTGGTTCACGTGAAGTGGGCTAAAACCCATGTTCATACCTCCCCAAATGACCTGGACTTTCTGAGCAAATGAACTAGAGTTTGATTAAACAGGGCTTGTGTGAGTGGCGCCATAAGGGGCAGAAAAGTGATAACAATTTTAAGAACCCATGACTGACAGGGACACTAGAGAAAAACAGAGCATAAGTCAGTTTTTTTCAACGAATACTTCACCATAAAATAATGTTTGCTTCATAAGGTACCAATAATAATGTTTGGTCTTTGCATTAATTTACTCTCCCCCCTCCTTATTTCATGATATGGTTTGGTCCAAGTACCAAAGCTCCTAACTGATGCTAGTAAATATATTTTCATCCAAAGAGTAAAACTATATTTATTTGTCAATCTTGCAAAAAAATCATAAAACCTATGGTAAGCAGAATATTGATCCATACTCGCACTGCGTCATATTCGTGAATACACCCTCTGGTGACTTTGAGTTTACATTTAACATCCACAAAGTCTAATTTTTGATCCGTAAAACAGACTTGAAGACTCTGTTGAACATCATTTAGTTTGTATTGACATCAGGTCAGACAGAAACTCCTGGACACAGTGATGCAGACACCTTTACTCTACATTTGATGCCTGATTGTGGCTCACCACTACTACATATGCTACATTGAGTGGTCACACTTGAAGACCGATAATGATACTTTACATTACTAAAATATTTATATTTTTTGCTGCTGCCTCTGTCTGTAGCTTTCAGTTACCTTACTTAACATCTGTGGTGCTTCTCCTTCACCTTCAATTAACATTTCTACTTTGTTCTTTATTTTCTTGAGACATAATTTTGCATACTTACTGATTTTTTTTTTTTAATCACTCAGATTTATTAGTTGTTAATACCTTCTTCAATGACCGACTCATCCTTCATTCTGTGTGGCGGTGTCTGTACCTGATCACAAATAGCACTTGGTTATTGTCAGAGATGGAAAGCTGAAGCACATACTGTTGTTTTTTTTCCATGCATATCTTCACATCCCACCATATGTGTGCTGTCAACACCTCAAAATGGCGGCTGCTGCTTTAGATGGATGTGGCAATTGGCCTTTGTTAAGTGGGTGTGATCACCATGGTGATCAATGGCAAAAAGGGATATATCTTCAGCTGAGCATCACGCTGTCATTAAACCAACTGCTGGGAGGATTTCATAGGTAACTTTGCACACTGACATACCGTACTGTTTGGTTTCTATGAGGTGAAAGTGAGGAGGATGAATTACATGGAGCTGTGTATCATGTTTGCAAACACCTACACCGGAAAAGTGATAGAAACACTAAGATTTAGCAAGTAGAGTTAAAAGGAAATAGAGTAAGAAAGGGAAATTGTGTGAATGAGAGACTGGCAGAGTGAAAATATACTCGTGAATGGGTTTAGTGATGCACAAACCTGTACAAAAGTCAGTGACTTCGACTTGAAAAGGGGAAATTGAGCATTAATTAGTGCTATTGTGCCTGCAGTCATTTACAAGAACGGCTCAGTGTGATGCATCCAAAGATGGACGGAGACAGAAAGTAAAAATATCTGGTCATGAACAAAAGAATGGGCAAACCAAAGTGTGTGTGTTTGTGTGTGTGTGCAGAGAGTGCCTTGGGACTATACAGTGCCATGTCAGTGTTTATCTATTTCAGCTAAGCGCTCGCTCGTTGAGGGACACACACTTGTGTAAAGTGGCTGCTGGCTAATCGTGTGAATGGAAGATCAGTCAATGGGAGCCAGGGAAGGCCCCAGTGCATGATGGGAAGTAGCTCTGGGGGTCATGGGGGGGTTGGGGATATTGCATAACTCAGACATGTGCTTAAAAGGGGTCGGGATAAACAAACAGGAGTCGATAGCGTCGCCATCATCATCCTCATCAGATCACTAAGGAGAACCCACGTGGGACTGACGGCAGGGTCAATAAAGGATAATACCACTGTTTTTTTCCCCTCAAACTGGCGCAAATGGTCTGGTTTCCTCTGACTGTACAAATGCAGTGTGGCACTTTACAGGCATTTAATCCATTTCCCCATATCCACAGCATTTTCTATAATCACATCCATCATAGGATGCTTTCATTTAGAGTTTGAGCATTATTTCCATATCACCATCTTACACTGTGTTCACATTCATTACACTGCCCTGATTACTACATTTTGCTGTGATGTGAATAACGATAAAGACATTACAAGCAGCTTGCTTTTGTATGTTAGCAAACATAAAAACGTCTCAAGTCAGTGCCTAGTTTCATTTGAGTTCATGTGCATTAGAAACCTTATTCAGCCCAAAGCCTGTATGTGAGAAACAGATGGAACCACTGTAACATCAAGAAGCCAGGAGCTTATGTTCTGGGCATTGTCATTTTAACTATTGGAGCTAAAAATGACCATATTTAGACAACTATAAGGAGCTGGGGGATTAGGAGGTTAGCTTCCCGACATGGTAAAATGGCAAGCATCATCAAACATTTGCATAACAAAATGTTTAATTCAATAAACAGAAGCTAAAAGAATTCTAAGTAAGGCTTCTGTTAGCCCTAGAATCAGATAAAGGGAGGAATAAATAAATAAAGTGAAAAACTGGAATGATTGGCTTTTTATTCCTAGAGAGAACTTCAATGCAAGTCTTTGGAAGCCACAGCTTTTTCAAACTAGACTCTAGTGGCCATCTGCGGTATTACACTTTAACATCCTTCCAAATTGGCTTCTTTTTCTAGCACTGACCCTCTTTTTAGTTCATCCTGGCTCCGTCTATGTGTTACCCCCCACAGTTCTGAGGTCTAACGCCTCACCATCTCTCAGCCGCCTCATTAAACTTGTCAAAAGCTGCAGTTCTTTGTACGACAATTACCAGCCCAAACACCTACAACCAACCCTGGTCACATCTTTTACTCAAGGTATAGGTTTCAAAATTGAGATATGACTAAATATGAAATTAATAACAAACAGGCCATTATGAGGAGTATCATATCTGCAGAAGGTGATTTATGGGTAGTTCTAAATGTACTATCATTTGTAAATGGAACAGGTGTCCTTTCCAGCCACTTCTGCACAGACAACACAGATCAATTTCCAGAGTGGCTCATGCTTCACCACATCCTATACTGAACATGATGCTGAGCCCGTCTAGACTTCAGTACACCTAAAACTACACTGCAAAAAGAGCCCACCAGAAAGAAGACAAACATTCTTAAAAAATAACCAACATTTCTTGTATTAAGAACATCATCCAATTGAGTTAGCACCTTTTGTTCTGGTAAATTTTTTAACACTAGAAGAAAAGTCCAGCCAAGTAAATACTATAAAAGAAGGATATCGTGCCAGAATTAAAGTAACTTGCTTAAAACAAACAAAGAAACCCATTTATTTAACACAGACTAATGTGGTACAAGGGGTTTCACACTTCAAACAAAGAAAACAATTAGTTGTAAGACACAGTTAAATGTATTCTCCTAAAATGAGATTACCTTTTAATGTTAAACATGGGTGACACGATTCTTCTTAGAAAAATAAATTAAGGCTAATTTTCCACAAAACAAGGGCTCTATTTCACTGTGTGCTCTAACAAGGCTAATTCAGACAGATGCTCGATGCTGTACATTATCAAAGGGACAGATCAACGTCTGCCTAAAATTCAGCCAAACCTCTTGAAATATCACCTCTACCTGTACTCTGACACCTGTGCCTACAGACACACATTACTTTGTTTACTTTCAGCTCAGCACCTTTTCACCGCACACATCCCGCCATAACTAAAAATACAGGGAGCTTCTAAAAGTACCGCTTCTCTATTGTCAAAGGGAACCTCTGTCCAAGGATGGATAAATAGATTGTGTGTATTTAAGTAGCTTTGTGTGCTCTGTCTGTCATGTCTTGGACAAAAGTAGGACATCCAACGCATGCAGCACAAGCACCTGTGCAGACACGCATCTGCAGAATAGTTAAATGAAGAGATAGAAACACACACATACACACACACACACACACACACACACACAAGAATAATTAATCAATATTGTTTCCATTAGCAAACTGGAGAAGGAAGACACTGCAGCATAATTAGGGAGCACTGCAGAGCTGCTACCTCATCTCGCTGCAAATCAAGATGAACACACACACACACGCACACACTTTTTTGTCTTTCTGCTGTGTTTCACATGACCTCTTTTACAAACAGATGCTTAATGACCACAGATGACTCGGGAATAATGTTCAGTTATATCATCCGAAGCAAAAAGGACAAAGCAGTGAGAGTTGGGGGTTGTGCAGGAGAATCCGTGACAGTTTACATAAGGTCTCCTGCAATGACGCCGTCACGCTGCTGACGTCAAAACACAGAGCGAGTGACAAGAACAGGAGCCTCCACACATGGAGTGACTGGCACATGAGGAGAATAGACTAATGGTAGGAAACAAACCACGGAAAACTGAAAATTTATAATAAGGCTTGAGTTGGGTTTTAAAAATCAAGTGCACTTAGAGAAGCATCCATTTGCATCAGAAATGCAGAGCTGCTCCTGCTGCTGCAGTGCACTGTGGATGTGAAAAACAGATTTGACAGGATTACATAATCCAGTCAGTCTAAGTCACAGAGCACGGCTGGTACTGTAGGTAGGCTACCTGCTGTCACTATTTATCCATCTGTCTTTCTATCCATCATCACGCTTTCTATGTTATTTCTCCTTTAGTGCGACCCAACAGGATATTATAAGCCTGCATTAGAGCCTGCATAGGGACTTTTCCATCGCACGGCAGCAGGTCTTTGTTGTCAAGGGATGCTGATTTATGGAGGTGATAAAAGGGGAAGCAAAACCAGGACTGCAGAGTATAGCGCTTGCATCAATGAGATACTGAGCGTTGCACTGCATGAAATGGCCGCTATAAAGACACATAAAGATTAATAATATTCACAATTATTTGCTCATAGCAGAGAGGTGGCAGAAAGATGAACTTAGCTGCCTTTGATATCACAGTGTAACCCCTACAGCTCGAGCCGTGCAGCCGAGTGAAAATACAGAAACAGGCTACACTGAGGTTTCTGTCCAAGTCTAAATAATGGACATTTGTCATGAATTCTCAAGGAAACACTTTATCTTGAGATATTAAATCACATGTACAAAAATGATAAATTATATAATGACAGCCCATTACATTATCCAAAATATACCGCGTGTGCATCTGATTCTAAGTGCATAGGAATGTGATGTTAACATATGTAATGTATGAAGTAACCATAGAAAAAAATTTGTGTACATACTCACATTTTCTATGGGCTAAACATACATGTCAGTATATGAAACTGTTCTCATTTCTAACACATTTCATATATATTCACTTCATACACAAACATATTATATACCCTATATGGAAAATACAATACAGATACATATATTGTGTGTATGGAAAAGGTGTTTTAGAACCTGATACAACTAGAGCTGCAACAATTCATGCATTAGTTGTCAGCTATCAAATTAATCAGCATCTGTTTGGATAATCTGTTCATTTGTTTGTTGGATATTTAAGAGGAATGTTTAGACTTTAACAGTATATATTTTTGATTTCTTTCCTTTTCTGTGACAGTAAACCATATATTTGGCTGGTTTGACCTAATAAAACATTCAGGATATCAAGATTTGGGAAACACTGATCACATTTTCACCATTTCATGACATTTTAAAGACAAAAAAAATGTGGTTGACTGTTTGAGAAAATAATCCATACACTAATCTATAATGAAAATAATGGCTGGTTGCAGGTTTCCTTACAGCATTTGTTGTTTTACGCACTAATTACGCACGAGGCTCAAATGCCTAATGGGACTGCTCACATCCTGTTTGTGTTATGGATGGAACTACATGTACTACAGATGATTAACATGCCTTATGGATGATGATATTCCAAATACCTCCAAAAGCCCTCCCCTCACCTGTCCTTTTACGAGGCTGGCTGCAAACTGCCTCATGACAGCCTCCACCGTGTAGGCGCTCGACCATCCTCGGGGGGTCAACAGCTCCATGCATATGGCCCCACCGTCCAGCACGTAGCCGTTCTCCAACCGGGGCGTCAGGACGCGCATGAACGGCGGCGAGAAGGGGAAATTATCTGGAAAGGTGACGTTGAGCAGTATGAACTCGGTGCTGGTCTCCTTCATGTCCTGCCACAGAGCCGAGTCCTTGTCCACCTGGTGCAGCTTGACGTTCCAGTCATACAGGTTGTCCTCCACCAGCTCCACTGTGATGAAGTTGTCCCCTAACCTCCTGATCTCCTGTAGCTCCTTCATCAGCCTCCGTGTCCGGACCTGGGTGCAGTGTTGCCGGTGAGGCGCCAGCGGTGGTATCGAGGAGGCACTGGTGGCTTTACTCCCTCCTCCTCCGCCTCCTCCTACTCCTCCTCCCGTCTGCTGCTTCTCCTTCGCATCCTTTCCCAGCTTATCCTTCCCGGACGGTTTGTCCTTGCCGTGCTGGTCCAGCTTCCTCGCCTTAATCTCCGGGGTGCTCAGGATGTTGTTGGTTTCGTTGGCGGTCTGACAGTGTTTGTTGGTGTTGTTCTTCTGGCTCCCTTTGGTCCCCTTTAACGAGCCTTGGTGGTGCTTCGGATCCTCGGTGTCTCGGTCGTGCAGACGGATCAGACCGATCTTCCGCAGTAGAGTGGCCATAATTTTTATGGATCTATATTTCTCCACCGATCCCCCCTCACAGGGGCGAGATTCACCCTTTGGAGTGGGTTCCTGTTCACAGACACGACCTTTATTGACGCTGATTATTAACCTTGCTGTACCGCAATCCCCCCTCCGTTCACTGCAGCCTTTGGATGAACACGACCGGGTTCCTGGGCTGGATTCTCCTCAGTGCATCATGTCGACACGGATCGACTAGAAACAGAAACAGCAAAATGACATTTACTTCAGAGATTGTGTCCAAAAAAATTATTAAAAAAATAGAGCAGAGGAATGCAATTTAGCCATTTCTCCATAAGTAAACCGACATTATGACTGCAGTTGCTCGGCAGGAGGAAGCATTACGCACAAGGTGATCTTGAAATACATTATAACAATGCGATGTATGTCATAGCATGACACCAAAATAGGTTGTATGTATGTACTACAGAGAAAAAAAAATGATGAAATCAAATGATATTACATGGAAAATAGAAGATAAAACAGCATAGCGCATCCCCAGGTAGTCATAATCACACAAATGATTGGGCTACACAGACGCGTCCTAAGGGATCGTGTGGGAATAATCCATAAAAGTCACAATAAACGAAAAAAAAACATCTACACTGTCAGAAAACATTGGCAACCCTATGGAGCTCTTCAGCGAAAATGACGCAAAAATAATCAGGTGAGATGACAATAAAGATCATAATCCAAACACGAATACACTGGTCCTTATTATCATTTTCTTCCGTGCGTGTTCTTCTGCCCACACAGCTCTAACACTAAACGCACCCCCCCATACACACACACACTCACTCACAACACCAGCACCACTACCAGTGCTTACCAAGGTCGGCTCAAATCCCGTTTTTAAGTCCCGATCCCGCTAATGTAAAAAAGAAAAAGCGGTAGTAATGGCTCCAGTGTCCACCATACAAGAGGCGTCCGTGGGAGTGGGAGCTGCGGCGGAGAAACGAAGGAG
>JAPTMW010000003.1:20414731-20424825 GCA_029822955.1 Ostorhinchus angustatus
CATACCAGAAGAGAACCGACCACTACCACTTTAAATTCCTTTGGACCATTCCTAAAATCAGTTCCTCGCACCATACCTGCAAAATATCACATATGGGCTATCAGACTTGCCCATGATGGTCTGGATTGTTTATTGAAATGGCAGGCACTATTGATGTCTGAAAACTGAAACTAAATAACTTGATGTTAATATGCGACACCAGGTGCTTAAAAATGAGCTACATTCCCCAAAGAAATTGCCGAGATCTTTTAAAAGTGACATTATAGCACACGCAACTTTTCAAGAAAACTTGCAATACAGATAGGCAAACAGACTGACTGACACACACGCACACACACATTGAGCTTTGTGGGGAATATGGCTGGAATGTGAGATCGTCAACAAAGCATGTGGAAGGGAAGAGGAGGCAGCAGCCTGCCAGAGTGTTGTTATTCAGGTCCACACGCCTCGGCATCTGTGTCAGCTAATGAGAGAAACTCAGCTCTGTTTCATCTAGTCTCCCTGGACCAGGAATTAGCATCTCCAAAGACAGACGCAGCAAGAGGGACGAAGGGAGGGAGAGAAAGTGAGAGGGAGAGTCACAGAGAAGGAAAGAGAGAGAGAGGGAGAAATGTGGCAAAAAAATAAGTGTGATCGACAGAAAACGGGGGAGACGGGGAGAGGAGACCGGCTTCGTAGACAGGGAGGTGAATATAAACACAAACTCTGTGTCTCTCTGTCCCTTACACACATGCTGTAGCATATTGACAAGGCAGAGTTAAGTGAGGTGGCGGAGTGTGAGACAGCCCTTAATAGGTCCCTGATGGACCCCCGAGATGAGAGGCCAGCCTCTCAAAACAGAGGGGGAGAGGAGGCGGGGGTCACAGGTCAGAGGTCAGCCAATCATTACACCCCCTTCTTCCAACTCCCCCCTCCGATCCATCCCTCTCCTGTGCCTCCACCACCAGCCGCTCCTCTCCTTTCCTCTCCCACTTGACTGCACAGTGCCTAATGATTATTAACACGTTAAAACACTTAAGGAGCGCTGGGAGCGAACGCACCCCAGAGAGAGACAGAGATGAGAGGAGAGCAGGGAGAGAGAGGGTGGAGGGAGCTATGGTAATGATGTTCTTGCACATGATTTGCCGGATAGATATCACTAATCACCTCATCCCTATGGTGACACCACTGGGACACACACATCCTGACTATATGTTCGCACAGAACCAGCCATATCAACCTAATAAATATTTCTCTTTTGCATATTTTCAAAGACGTGGTGAATATTTTAAAAGCTGTTCATTTATGTGTGTAATAATGTGTGCACGGTGTATGTGATTCTAATGCGTTCGTGCATGCATTTGCCGTCCTGTGTGTGTTTTCTGCACCCAAATTTTGTTCTCTTCTGCTGCACAAGTATACACAACAGTGTGTGTGTGTGTGTGTCTGTGGAGCGGCAGGGAGCCCTCTCATCTGTGCTTAGCTCCGTAAATGGTGAGTGATTGAAGGGTTTGATGTGGAGTGATTCAGCTGGGAGCTCGTCTGTCTGCGTCGAGCCCCTCAGCTCATAATCTCGTGTAGTGAGGCACTTCACGACTCGGAAATCTGAAGCTGGCGAAGATATTTTCAGCCACTGAAGATGAACTCAAACCAAAGAAATCGCTCACCAAAAGTTTTCCCGAAAGGAGTGCTTCCCTTATGGTGCAAAACGGGCTAACGAGATGAATGGGAGCAGAACGTCTTTGGAAAAGGAAGACAGACAGATAGAAATGATAATGATATGTCCAGATAGAAATTTTGTCTTTTTAGGAAAAGAAAACATAAAATTGAATACCCTTGAGATTTTCAGAGGAATATTTTAATATTTAAATATTTTATTTAAATGCTATAAATGAGGTGTATTCCCTAGAGTGGCATTTTAGTGTTTAACTGCTAATTATTGGTGCAGGAGTTGCTACTGTATGTTTCTACAAATCTTGAAAATATATATAATGTCAACATTTATGAACAAAAAAATTGTTTTTATATATGCATTCTACAAGTACTGTATATCAAGTTACGGTGAAGCTGAAATTAAATTAATTTGAGTTGGACAGCATTTATTATTAGGTTTAGGTAATGTTAATGCTTTGTGAGGGGCTGTAAACACAGCTTTCTTTCTGTTATATAAAAACATATGATTAAAGCAGTTTTTTCCCACTCCTAAAAACCTATAGACCTTGAGAGGAACTCTTTTATGGTGGAAAAATCCTTTATATGTCCGTCCCATTGAAGAAAGGCAAGTTCTGGACAGTAGGTTGGATAAAATGCCACATCACTCTCATTAGTGTAGGATTCATGAGAGGTGAACACATTCAGCAGGGGTCTATGGATTCTCCCCCAGGAAAGTGTTCACATGAAACACACTATTTCCTGCATTCTGGTGAATTTTATTAACCAATATTTTCCACCACTTCAAGGTGGAAATGTTTCTTTACTTTCTCAGGCACCAGGTAATGAAATATACAGTACAGTGGTTTCAGAAATTCTGTTTTGCAATCAAATATTTATTCTCCAGTACCCTAACAACCCTAAAAAGGTCTAAACCACAGCTACATTAGCATTAACACAGATAATTCTTCATGGTGTGCTGAAATGCAGCATGTGGTAGAGACTGATGGGAAAACTTCCACAGTTATGACTCTAGATCTCTAACTTTCCTGAATGACCTAAAACATGTTTTAAGTCTCACATTGCAGCAAAAAGCCTCACATTGACATATTTTATAATATCTGTCAATAAATCACAGCTACTGCACCTTAAATACAATATTTAGGCTACCTGTTGATCTTAACCAGGTGGTGAGGTTTCATGGACTAGTAACTGTGAAACAAGCAAACAATTCCTGTAACAGTGAAGCAGAATAACTCCCAACTTGGTTTTGACTCTTTTTGACAAAATAATGTCCTAATGTCATGCGCTTCCTCTTTTGTCCCAACCTGCCAGCTCATGCACAACTCCAGAGGAAACGAGGAAACACTGCTGACACACATGACTACACCGTGTCATAATATCTGTGTGTGTATTTCAGGGGTGTCGAACTCATTCAGGCCAATATGATCTCAACTGCCCCGAACCAGTAAAATAATAACCTATAAGTAATGTCAACTCCAAACTTTTCTCTATGTTTTGACTGAAAAGTGTAAAATTGCATGATGAAAATGTTTACATTTACAAACTATCCTTTAAAAAAATTGAATAACATGAACAGACATGGAAAAAACTGACATTTCTTTAGAAAAATAAGTGCAATTTTAACAATATTATACCACAGCTTCTCATTGCCAGATGTGCACTACAACTTAGAGATCACAGTGGATTTACAAATACACAAAACATTTAATAACAGGCAGAACATTGTTAAAATTACACTTCGCTTAAGACATTTCAGGTTCATATTTGTTCAGGTTATTCACGTTATTTGTAAATGTAAAAAGATTTTTTATGTAATTTTACTTTTTTACACTAAAACAAACTTTGTATGTATCTGGCCCCTGAACTAAAATGATTTTAACATCCTTGATTGTTAATATCTTCAGTGTAATTTTTGTATTTCACAAATTCATCCCATGTGCCGGGTTGGACCCTTTGGTGGACCGGTTTGGCCCATGGGTTGCATGTTTGACAGCTGTGGTGTATTTGGTAAAAATAAGTATGTGTAACTTTAGACCATTTATCTGGAAAACACTGAGAAATGCCAGCATATTTCTGGTCCGGATCTTTTAAGATAATTCATGTGTGATTTGCAAACATGTACTATAGTGACATTTTTTTTTTGAGTGTCTAACTTGGACATAAGACCAGTATTGAACCAGTAATGCATATGATGTATTATGTGAAGTTGAAGTGAATGTGAAGTTTGTGTCAGAGCCAGTTTAGACACTACTGCTGCTGTAGAGAAGCAGAATAGTAGCAGTGAAAAACCTCGTAGAAGCAAGCAAAACTCTATTTGCACAGGACTAGAATAAATGCTGGACTTATTGTGATTTGGAAATGAACCCCATATATGTGTTTCATGTGGCGCATTTACATGGTCTAAGTGAAGCCTGGTCTTTGCTTGAATTTGCTGCCATGGTTCTGATGTCAAGGGCAGGCTTAACTCTTCTAGACAATTGTTGAAAGATAAAAGAAAAAATGATCTTTACTGTAGCTGTCATCGATGTCATCCATCTCATCATGTTTTGAGATGTCACTTTTCTGAAGGACTTACTTTTCTCTCCGTGAATATATTCTATATTGTGACATCGGCTTCCTGAATTTGTACCTAGAACACTTTCAAAACTTTTATTAAGTATCATCAGGAATTAGAGTGAAGAAATTCATTGAGAAATAAAAAAAAAGTTGCATATGCTAAAGACATGTTGATTTGCACAGGCCTAATCTTATGATAGGACCTCTGGTTGCTGAAATACGGTGGGTAACAGTGGAATTTTAGTTGGCAGTTTACAGGTATGGCTGAAGTTCATTGCATTAACATCATGGATGACCTCAACAACTATTACAAATAACTTGAGATTTGTTCATATCCCTTAAAGACCAAGAACTATTTTTGTGGTGACTTCCAAATGTTTTTTTTTCTCTCTAAAATAAACTGTTCCTAATTGATTCATAATAATTTAGTATTATTCTCTCAGTTTTGCCTTTTTCTGTGAAAATCAGGTATTTTCCTGTATTGAACTCACTGATCATGTAGATGTTCATAAATGCTCAAAGTAAATTCAGAGGTTGTTCAAATAAAATAGAGAAAACTGAAGAAAAAAAATGTCAATTTAGGTTAAAATGTACCATAAAAGAAGCATCTACAACCACTGTCATTTGTCAAACTACATGGGTTTTATTAATGAATTAATGTGGAAAATGATGTTTCCACATTCACTATGGAGCCTCTGAACGTCCATATGTGAGAACAAGGAAAGCTGAGAAACTCAATTTTACCTGAATTATTTACATGTATGATTAATGGGTGAAAAGTTATTCAACATTTCAGATCATTATATGCTTTTGGTTGGTGTTTAAATCTTTAAGTGTCCTACAAAAACAGAAAACTTAGAAATGTCTCAGCTAATAACCAGCAACAAAAACTAAACTTCCAGACAAACTTCACACACACACACGCACACACACACACACACACACACACACACACACACAGCTCTTCCATATTGAACTATTAAGTGTTTTTCAGTGGAATCTGGTCATATAACTTTAAGTCTATATATGCAAATGCAACCAAAATGAGTGTACAGTAAATGAAATAAGCCTGTGCAGTGTGTGTGAGGTGTCATTTGAGCCATGTTTCACTAATGGATCTCCTCTCCATCTGTCATACATGGTAACATACAGCATTTCAGGACAGACATGAAGTATTTCATCTGTTCCACCAGAGACGCTGGGTAAATGTGTGTGTCCCAGGGGTGTATATTGTGTCACTGGGGGTCAGCTGAGCGGCTGCTGGGGGAGGATCTGCCAGTGAAGTGGTCAAGCAGCCCCAGATGGGTTTCTAATAGTCTTAATCCAACAGGTCAGCACACAGGGCTCTGCCGCCCCTCATGAACCTGGTTTTCCTCTCCTTCTGCCTCCTCTCGCTCGCTTTTAACTCTGCTTATCTAACCTCCCCTCTCTCTGCCTCTCCCCCTCCTGTCTTGCTTTGCCTGTCTTTCCAGAAGAGCAGCAAGGAGCTAATGAGGCCTGGCTGGCGTTTATCCAGCCCTCTATCCCCTTGTGTGTCTGTGTGTGTGTTTGCTGCTGTGTGGGCAACCTCACTATCTTCACCCTAGAGTTATTGTGATATTTGTCTGCATCAAAAACATTTATCAACACCCCCCCCCCTTTTTTTTTTTTGCATCTTCAGGCAAATTATTTCAGTTCTAAGTGTAGAGGAAAACCAACCAAAATGAACAGGAAAAATGGGATAAATAATCAAGATGAAATATCTTAAATCATATACATCAGCATGTTTCTTCTTAGTTCTTCTAACTTTTTTGTGTCCTTAATTATAAGATATTGTGAGATTTTATTTAGCAATTGAAAAACCAGGCTTGTAAAGCAATTTGAGCAAGCACAATAACAGACAAATACAAGACTGCTTTGTTGAGTTGTCTCCTTGAAACATCGTATCTGAATATTTAAAGTCAAAATGTAAAGCAGAAATAAATGTGTTCAGAAGCTCAAAAAAATCATTCTTGTTTGACAGAAACTGACATACTGCATATTCCTCATGTAACATTCATGTCATACTCATGACATTCATTGACAAAATACAATAAGAACAGAGAAAACACTGATACAAATACAGGGAAAAACAAAGATGCTCTGATCGGTCAACACCCGTGGGGGTGCAATGATCATAAGAACCTAATGATGGCCCATAACTGGTCAGTTCCCAAAAGGGGGAAAAAAATAACACATAGAAAGTACATCATTGGTTACAAAATGAGTATACAGCTCTTTTTTTTTTTACGGTTTCCCAGAAGAACAAATCCTAGAATATCATTAACCTTGTGTGCAAACCAGATACTATGAACATATGGAGGACATATGACACAGAAACACTCAACCATTGAATCTGATTTCATCTGGACTTTAATTGTATCTGCAAGTCCTTTGAGATTAGATACTTTCACTTGTTTTTAAAAGTCTTTTTGTAATGCAGATAATTTTGCTGATTTTAATATTTTCCCTGTTTTATTTCTTTTTTCAAGCTTCTGAGCACTGAGTTTTTGCAGTGTGCTCTGGAAAGAAAGGCAGTCACAGACTATTAGAAATGGGAATTCCAAGGTTGATTTTCAGGTATGGAAGGCAGGTTTTCCGGCCCATTAAAAGGATCCCAGAGCAGGGAGATGCGCTCCACCTCGGATAAGATGCTCTCCTTATCTCTCTGCGGAACAGACAGATGGGGAAAGCATTCCTGCTTTTCCCTGTGTCCGTGAAGCACCTGCCTGTTTTCCATACAGACGAACTCTCCCTGGGAAACAAACACTAAACAGCCTCCTGGCAGACGCTTTGATGCTGAAATCTACCTTTTTCAACCTGAGAATATCCTCAATACATCATTAACTCGTATTGCCGGAATTTGCAGACAGTTGGAGCTAATGAGACACATTTCAGAGAGTCGATTTCAAAAAACGGTTCACAGTTTGACAGACGACTATACAGCGGTGGTTCATATTTGATATAATTTACAGAGCAGCAACAGATAGGAAGCAAGACACCACAGAATCACATGTGATGCTGCTCTGGGGGAATACTGTAGGTGGAGAGAGGACCTGTCACACACATTGTTGCAGCAGTCATTAGCGCTAAGTGACAGTTTCTGGTGGCCCCTCAATAAGCCCAGGGAGTATATGTATGTGTGTGTGTGTGTGTGTGTGTGTGTGTGTGTCAGGGAGGCGAGACAGCACGATGTAATGTATTATATCAACAACAGGTTCACTCCAACACCCCCAGCCAACGTGACAGTGTTAATATTGCAAGATTATTATTCAGCTTAGCCGAGCTGAAGGTGTGATGACCTGAACAGGTGACGGGACTAATTAACCACCATTTGACCCTGGCTGCCTCAGACAGCTGCTCCGAGTGTGTGTGTGTGTGTGTGCGTGTGTGAGGGAGAATGTGAGCGCTCGCTATGAGTGATATCCAGCTTAAGAAATCATTTTTATTCGTCTGCTAGTGAGGGTAAAGTAATTGCGCATTCGGCCGTCTGTCAAATGTTTCTGGCATTACATTTCAGGTGATATCCCACTCATGATTAGATTTGCATAGGAAACAAATGAAAGGATCGTGCAGCTGTTGGCAAAAATAATAGATTTTAAGATAATGTTGGTTAAAATCAGGAGTTAAAAGGCAATGCTGCAGGGTGCAGTCAATCAATCAGCATGCACATACTGTTTAAGACAGGTCTTTGTATTTCACATATTTAAGTGGCCATGTGTTTATGTGGGATGGTGCTGCCTGCCCGCTGATATACTGTAAATATAATGATATGAATGACAGCTAATCATTAGCAGGCAGGTGTCCATCAGCATAATATGAGCTGAGAGAATCTGCGCGTTGCAGGTTAAAAAGGAGCTCAGCTGTGACAGCTCTGTTATGCTCATTTACATACTTCAATGAGTTTTTTGTGGAGTGTTTTTTTTTTCTTCTGACCTGGAAAAGAATAACCAAACAAAAACTAAATGAAGCTGATGACATAGCAAAACTGTGAAATGCTAATCTTATAATGCATACAGGAATAATGATTCAGTCTGTAAAGCAACATTTAAAGATGTAGAAGATCTTTTAGACAAAGTGTTACATAAAATAATTTTTGCGTTTTTACAAGTCAACTTGTCTTTATGTTCCTCTGTTCTTTCAGTGCTTTCAATTTGTTTTAACTTTCTGCAAAATGTGATATTGTTCAAAGAAAATGAGAGGAATTCACTTAAGGAGGATTTATTTTTCTGTTGTTCTTTCATTCATGGATGCATCTGTCCATCACTTGTAACACAGACACGTTTTAACTGGACCCAGGAGAATGTTGCATCTCATTAGGCGACTCCATTTTGCATCTGATTACTGCTTCCTGCTATTTACAATATGACACAAAAGGTATGTTTCAGTCACTGGTAAATCATATCTCCTTATTTTTGCCTCTTCTAAAAACAGTGTTTATGATAAATTGCATTCTTTTGTACGATCAAGGTCTACTTATCAATTTTAATATATAATTTCCTGTCTACTTATATCCTTTTTACAGACATTTTAAGGAATCATTTGTGTTTTCAAACAGGTTGGGGAAGTGTGGGAAGCCAATGATGCAAGATAAACCCTGGCTTGAACTGACCCCTAGTCAAATAATGTCTGCTTCTTTAATAATACATAGCAATTATATATTCACAGCAGCATTTATAGACTTAGCGTTAACATTTATTTCCCTATTGATGAGATTTTAGACTGTCATGTGTGCTATGCAGGTGTAGATGGACATTTCTTTGCATTAGTCTCAGAAATCCAAATATATCACACATTTTATCAAAATTTCAGAAAATGTTTGAAAAAGACTGTTTAGTTAATTTTATCTATTAACAGCCTCCTATAAGGTTTAAGGTTAAAGGTTAACTCACTTTATTATTCCTAAGGGGAAATTCTGTCTCTCCATTTTATCCATCTTAATACACACATTAGCACTTGGCATTAGCATTTAGCTGTTAGCATTTGTACATGGGGACAGAATGTAAGGTTAGAGTTTGAAAACATCCTCAAACTCCCATTTTTAAACATGTGAAAAAGGAAGGAATGTCTTCTTCTGTTAGCAAATTAAAAAAAAAAAAAAAAAAGGTCAGCACAGCGAGTTTGGAGTCAAATATCAAAAACAATAGGATAACATAAGGGGTTATCTCCATGTTTTCATAAATTTGGCTGTATATTCCCTATTTTTTTGTTATTTGTGAATTTAAAGTTTCAGGTTAAAGTTAACTTACTTTAATATCCCCATAGAAAATTCAGTCTCTGAATTTTACCCATCCTAATACACACACAGTACCTAGTATTAGTATTAGCAGATGGCATTAGCATGTAGCATCTTAGGAGCATTGAGTTGCCATGGGAGGTGTTCAGGGACCAACTCCAGATCTTCATCAGTATTGTGGTAGGGGGCACTGACAGGAGAATTAACCTTTAAATATGCGATTTTAATGATGGGTGAAAGTTGAGAACACAGAGGAAACCCACATAGTGTGGAAAGAACAGGTAAACTCAACACAGAAAATGTTTGTCATTAGCCAAATTAACATGCATTATTGTACGCATCCTACTGTATGTACCAGTATATCACATCAGGACTGTAATAAAGCAGAAATATTACAAAATAAAATAAATCACAATAACTAAATCTACATTGTAATAAACATTTTACAGTAGTCAGTGTAGAGTACTCATAGTTAAGTTTAGAGTCCATGGTTTAAGCATACGTTTTAGGACTTTTCACCTTATAGCTCACCTAAGAAATTTTATCTGAATATGAAAAAAAATAGAGAAAACTGATGAGATTTTTAACAGGGTAACAAGTAATATATAACACACTACAGGGGTGTCAAACT
>JAPTMW010000003.1:21316252-21327989 GCA_029822955.1 Ostorhinchus angustatus
TCCAAATGGGTCATATCTGATGACCATGAAAAGATGACAAACTGTATTTTACATCAATTATTTACATGTATTGATAAGTTTAGTGGATCAACAGGTATTAAACAGTTTAAATCAGTAGTTCATTTTGGTCGTCAGTGGCTGTTTGGGGGTTTATGGGTAAAACACACCCTTTCAGTATCGCTGTCGTTCAGGTAATATTTCTACGTGGCCAGATAGAAAGTACCTTGCACACGCTGAGTCAAGCCACAGAACAAGTTAGGTGACTTCCACTGAAACCTCCGACTCAACCCGCTGTTTGAAACAGATGATTTATGCTGTTGTAATTCTCTGTGTTGAGGTTAACAAATATTTCATTGCTGATATAAGTCACGCTTCCATTGATACATTTTTACGCACACGTCATAATATTAAATCAGTAAAGAATGACAAAAATGGCAAAATTCAGGAACTTTTACAGCTCATAGGAGATTGCCAGCATTTCTGACAACATTCTTACATAGCATTTAACATTTTATCCAGATGATAAAAACCAATAAGAGGATGTTTCTGGAAACGAAACACACAGGCCTGAACATCTTCTGGGACTTCTTGTTCACCCTACATACATCATAAAGCCGTAAATACATGACTCACTTTATGCTACGGGGCTTTTTTTTTTTTCCGGAAAAAAAGCAACTCCTTCATTTACTTTTTAGAGTGTACAGTCCATGGCATATATTCCAGCTACTGATGCATTGTCTATACACCTCATATGGACAAAAGTATTGGGACGTGTTGAATGTACGTGTTTTATTGCAGGGAGCTGGGCGGCTGTTTGTTTCTTCCTCCTCCTCCTTTGTCATCTTCTTCTTTGGTATTTGTTTGTAATTTTCCCCTTCTACCTTATCTAATCTATTTATTTTAGTCAAAAGTTCACCTCAAACCTGGCTGACAATTCCGTGCAAACACAGCTGTACTCAAGCCCTTTTCCTATCAGTGTGTCCTTATCCTACCTATCTTTAATTTCAGTTTCACCCGTATTTTATCATCACAATATCCTCTCACCTTTGTCCATTATCCTTGTAGCTGGAGAAAGAATTTGCTTATTATCTGTTGTGTCATTTAACTCTAATATGATGGATACTTATGTCAGGGCATATTTCAGTAGCAATTTAGCATTACACTGGCTGTTTGTAGGAAGCAACAAATATTAATTAGCAGTAATACAAAACATTTTGAAAGCGGATTTCACACAAGTATGATGTATGGTCATAAGTCTTGGCACAAAACAACAAGTACTAGAATTATCCATGCAAATAAGTGATTAGTGTTTGTTTCCAAAAAGCCCTTCAGGTGATTGTTCCAGTCAAATTCCTCATAAATGCGTCCTTTCTTGTCTTAGATCTTGTCTTCTTTTATGTTGTCGTCCTCCCAGACTTAGAAAACGTCCCTTCTGGAAGTGTGCGTCTGGAGAGTTCAACTTTTTGTTTATGACCTTTCATCACATTCCGCGGCTTGACACCTTTAATGCTATCACCACAGCTATCAGCATGTCATTCCTTTCTTTTCAAACACATGGAATGTCGTATCCAAACACTGATGGGACTGCTTCTACCTCTGGCCGTCTTCTTTGCTCCCACTGTCCTGTTTTTTTTTTTTTTTTCCATCTAAGGCCTCGGCTCTGTTCTCCTCCTCTTTGCATTCCAGTCCTCTGTGCATCTATATGAACTCTGTCACAGCTGATGCCCTCCTTGCTTTGTGTGTGTGTGTGCGGGTGCATAATATGTGCCTATGTGTGAAGGATTGCTTTTCTGTGCCTTTCACCCCCTGACGCTCACTGGTCCCATGACAATGCTTCCCTTATATGCACATAACACAAAGAGGCACATGTGCAAACACATGGACACACATTACGCAGAGCAAAGTGTCAAGTGCGGTGATGGGGGAGACGATAAGTCTGTACCTCGTCACTGACGTCCACACCGTTGTCATTAGCATCGTACATCCACTGGGGGATTTCATAGAAGAAGAAAGGACTACTTGATGTTCTTCCATCTGCAGAAGTTAACCATGATGGCGTTTTTATCGCCCCTCCCTCAAGACTGAGTTACCTCAGGCAGGCTGAAGAAGCCCATTCACAGGAGAAGATGGCTTGAGGAGTCGGGAGGGCCTGCGTGCCAGGCATTCCACAGTACACAGTGGACACATTATTATGACATTTACAAGGCCAGCTAGATAGATACAGCGTGATACGTGTGTGAGAAAAGGTTATCCACTCTGTGTGACTGCTAGGAAATGAGCCCAGAGGGTAGACACCAAAGGGGCTAAAAAACCTCAAATGTTCTGTCACAGACTTAACGAGTGTTTTCAATACAGGATGGATGTTTGGATGTTTTATTACTCTCACATGGACTTTAAAATCCAGTCGTCTAAGTATACCACTAAAACGTAACTAAAGTTCCTTAAATCCCGAGAGACGACAAGCATCACATGTCTGAACGAATAACACGTAACTTGTTTTCTGTCCCACACATGCAAATACATGAACCATCACTCTGCACTACATGATCATCATCATGAGATCAAACCAGCAGAACCAAGCTGCTTCCACCTTAATATGAAGAATATACGCAATGGGCAAAAATATGATCCCATCTGCACTTTACTTGAAGTTCTTGCTTGTTTTTTTGCGAGACACTATACTGTAGAGGGAGGCTGCTCATGCTGATGCTGTCTGTATCAGAATGGAGAAAATGCAGACAACAGATTTCCCAGTGGGGATGACGAAGTGATCATATTTTACCGTTATTTACTTGTCACTTCAGTCAGTCTGAAAACTGCATGACTTGAGCTCAGCTTTTCATTGACCATGAGCATCAGGGAAACTGTTGATGCTGAGCCCTGCCCATGCATAAATCTGTGCCCATAAAGATGTTTTCTGATCAGAGTTTTGAGAGGAAGGCTACCTCTACATCAACATCACGCTCCAACTCGCCGTGAAATAGGTTTTGAAATCTTGTGGAAACCCTTAAACGGCAGCACACACATACCCATGGTTTCAGAATATAATGTCCAGTACCAAGTATATATGGGTGTATGAGTCCTTTGTCATATATTGCTGGTATTTCAAAGATGTAACAATTGAAATTTTCTTGGCATGTGTTACTTTAAAATGCTTTTTTCTTTGATATAGTCACATGAATATGAAAAAGACCAATGTTATCTGTCCTAAATGTATTATCAATGCATTTGTACTTACATAATGCAGTCAGTGTTATAGCATACACACATTTTTGGGGTTTTTTTGGTTCCATTTATTAAGCTACATGTCCTAACCGTGCATTTCCTTAAAGTCTAGATGTGAACTGGAGATCTGGTAGGTTTAGCATCAAGACGAGCTACTGATACGCATTCCGATGTTCCCAAGTCTTGCAAAATCAATTACACTGATTGGTCGCAGTAAAGATCCATTTGCGACATTGAACACTGAAGTCTTTTCCTTCCATAAACTGAGATTTGTAGCCTTAACAGCTGTTACAAAGAATGTGTGTGGGAGAAAACGATCAGGTGGAATGTGGATGATCATCACATTGACATATTTTTGCTGCTGGTATGTTGTTGACAAGCGGAAGTGAACAACAAATCTAGTCACGGAGCCATGAGGAGACAGCGTGACATGCTGTTAGCCCCGACACTGAGTCTGTTCTCCAGTCGATCACCAAGTAAAATGCGTCCCCATGCGTGTCGACAATAAGAGGACAACAGTGAACAGACTGAACTCTTATTCACTATTGTATGGCAATACTTTTACTTTACAATACCCACTTTTGCTATTCAATAGCTCTGGGACAGATAAAAGAAAGAGTTTAAGGGATGTTTCTGAGAAGAAAAGGTGTTACACATACTCCCCAGGCTAGTAGATTATACAATTCTGGTTTCATTTGTCAGTAGTTGAACTTTTCACCTGTAAATTCATCTGTGCACATAATCCTTACAGACGACATCATGATCTCATGACCGTTTAGCTGTAATTAACTTATTACTGCAAGGCTTTCTAATGAAATTTGCTTGCAGGTGAAGGCTACAAAAGCTATATTTTGCTTTAAGAGACTTTTGTCCACTGAAAAAGCATATGTATTGCTTCACAGTATTGGATGGCGGGTGTTTTTTTTTTTTTTTGACATCATCCTCTGCACAGATGTGTTGCAAAAATAATACTTAATAATACCTAAATGTCTTTCTTTTTCTTGGAACTGTGAGTAAGTGCTTTGTCAGACTGCAATTTAAGATTTCCCCTGCATGTGAGAATGATGATACTGAAAGCGAAAGAGAGAGACAGCCGGAATCTTCTCGGCTTGAGAAACACTCAAATGTGAAACTATTACAGCAGAGTGCATTTCGTGTCATCAGCTGAGTCAGAGGAAGCTAGTGTCATTTGCTAAAACTGTAATAGTGAATTGAGCAACTTTTTTAAGCATTGGTCTTATAACAGCATGTGCACAGTTTTCATTATGCATTAATAATCTGAGTATATCAACCAAAGGGAACTGTTAATGATGATAACTAGACTGCTGACAGCTGAAAGCTTTGCTGGAACAGAGATGAACCGCTGCTGGAATCTGGCTGAATTTAGCTGGAATGACTTAAATTAGAAAATAATGTTAAAATGAATGAATAATATTGGAGAAATTGAAATAGCTTGATTCAGATAACACTGCCAAAGTGAAATAATAAAGTCAAACAGTGATTAGAAACATTTTCAGATACATGAAAACTGTTCAGATGAACTCAATGAAGTTGAGTGGGAAAAGTATCAAATGTTTTGAGGTATTACGGTATATTAATGTTGTTAATTAGACTTTACAACTAGTTTTGGTGGATTCATGAACAGCCAGACCCCAAAAGAACAGAAAAAGACCTCAAATATACTAATACTGGGCTATCAAACTCATTTTAGTAACCGGATCAGTAAAATAATAGCACATAAACCTACAAATACCAATTTTTTTCTTCTTTGTAGTGCAAAGAAGTACAAAAAAAAAGTTCATATTTGCAAACTGTTCACCATAAAAGTGCATAATCTGAACAACCTGAAATTTAAGAACAATATTATGCCTCATCTTAGTATTTACTCATGTGCATAGCAACTCACAGATTGTAGTGGATCTGCAAAGGCACAAATCATTAACAGGTATAATACTGTTAAAATTGCATTTATTTTTCAGGAGAGATTTCAGGTTGTCCAATTTCCAATTAAAGTTTGACACTCCTGCTTTTAAGTAAGCAGAGAAAATGATTTTATGGAAGATTTTTCCCTCATATGGACGCCATATCGGTTTGTTTTCTACCTTCATGCCTGTAAAAAAAACCCCAAAAAAAACCCGTTGAATTCCGTTGAATTGATTTCACTGCTGGGGGTCCTCTAAAAGGGCGGGGCTAAAGTGAGGAGTAAGACATAATTGGTCGGAGCGGAGACGCTTTGAGCGCTGATTGGCCAGACACGTGCAGGTCCCGCCTACGGGTGGTGCCTTGAACCTGCTGTATGTTGAAGCGTTGCGTTCAACCAGTGTTGGGTTTAGAGGGTCTCTCTCTACCGGGGTGACAAGTCCAGGAACCGGAGCGAACCGAGGGGAACTACAGCTGCCTTTTCAAGAAAACACACTTTTCATTTCTTCACCGCTGGATACGTAACTCGCCCTGGGGTTGGATTAATTTAAGCAACTCTTTTTTAGTTTTTCTTTTTAATTTGCTTTAGAAGACACACAAACTCACCGAAGACAATGGGATCCCAGGCATCCAAGGGAGAGGTGGCCGCGGAGGCGAATGCAGCCTCCGCTGATGCTGCAGCTGTCAAAACCAACGGACAGGTAATTACAACCACTTATTACTCATGATTTTCCAACACCTGGGAGAAGTTTAGACCAATAAAAGTGCGTTTTCTCACACAAAAGCAACAGTCTATCCAATGCAGCCGACGTTGGAGTGATGAAACTTGAATGGGGGTTTATTTCAGGTGGTCTGGTTCATGGATGAGGGGTTGGCTCAGGTTCAAATGAAAAAAAAAACAAAAACCTGCAAACGTGCTGCTGGTGTCTGTTGTTGTCCGGCTGATTTAAAGTTGAAAGTGTTTTTGTGTGTGTGTGCGTGTGTGTGCATGTGTGTGTCGGAGGTTTAACCCATAATGTGTCTGATAGTGCCAGGCATAAGGGGGGAGGGGGGCATTTGGACGCACGTAGGCAGTCTGCTACTCCTCCCTGTGTAAAATACTGAGATACTTGTGTCTGGATCCTTGCAAAGCCAACTGAAACTAGTTTAATATGTGTGTGTGTGTGTGGTGGTGGTGGTGATGGGGGGGGGGTCGCGTTGAGTCGTAAATATGATATTCCACACAATTGCTTTTTCATTGTGTGTGTAATTTGTCGCCACAGTTCTCCCATGACAAAAAAATCTGACTTGAATATTTGTTTTACTAATGAGGCTCTTCTCATTATAGTCCTGTTATTTAAGATTTGATTTTCAGTGGGGGGGTTTTTTTGTTTGTTTTTTGTTTTTTTTTTCCTCCCCCCCCATTATTTAATTTTTTTTATGGATCAGCTCCAGCCTCGTCTTTGTTGAGCCTCTGTCTGTCTGGTTCGCTCACTGTTCTGTGTGCTGCTACCGCCGTCTATCGTCTGATTGCGGTACTGCAAGGCGTCGCCTCTGAGCCAGGCGACACGGTGGTTAATTGATGAGCACGACGATGCTGTGGAAATAAATGAAAAATGCACGGTGTGAAACTGTCCTGTGTGTGCTCCATGCATGAACACGGATGTTTTCAGTTGTTTTTGTGAAAAGATGAAGCCATAGGAGCAGATTTCTCGTTTTGTGATATATTTATTTATTTATTTCACCTCTTTTCAGGAGAATGGACATGTGAAAACCAATGGTGACGTGTCTACAAAGCCTGATGGGGATGCTGCTGCTACCAATGGCTCAGCTGAGGCAGCCAAGGAGCCCGAAGCAGGTGCAGGAGGCGACGCCATCGAGCCAGCGCCCGCCGCAGATGGAGAGGCAGCCAAACCTGAAGGTGAGGCGGCACCCAAGGAGACCCCCAAGAAGAAGAAGAAGAAGTTCTCCCTGAAGAAAACCTTCAACTTCAAACTGAACCTGAAGAAGAGCAAGAAGAGCGAGGCTGTGAAGGAGGAAGCAGCCGCTGCCACTGCCGCATCTCCTGAGGAGAAGCCGGCTGAGAACGGAGCCGCCGCTCCTGCTGAGGAGAAGAAGGAGGAGGTGAAGGAGGAGGCTGCTGCCGCTACTGCTGCTGCTCCTGCTGCTTCGGCCGAGGCTCCAAAGGCAGAGGAGGGGGCAGCTAAAGAGGAGGCCCCGAAGGAGGAGGCCAAGGAGGCAGCTGCTCCGGCACCTGAGGCCACGAAACCAACAGAGGAGAGTAGCTCGACCCCCGCTCCCTCTGAAAAGAAAGAGTGATTGTACCTTTAGCTCACAATGAACTGGGTGAACTGTTTTTCGAGAGAGAGAGAAAATTTAAGAGTATATATATATATTTATATATATATGTGTATATGTATACATATGTATATGGATATATGTATATGTAAATATATACACATGTATGTGAAAGACTCCTTCGACGTGCCACTTTTCGTCATGATAACAAGATGACAGACTAGATTCACTAGATCACTTCCCTGGTTACTGCTCGACATCTGGACCTTGACTGTGTTTAGGCTGTGGGTTGGTCACTATGTGGAAAGAATGGATTTAAATGGCTGGAACGCTCGCGAATGACACCATGAAGTATAGACGGAAGGAGAAAAGAATGAAAGGAGGAGGTTGGAGTCGATGCATCTTTTCCCTAAAAATCTGCAGATCAAGATGCCTCCTTTTGCTGAAGGAAATGAAACTAGATAACAATAGTAGGACACCACCACCACTTGAAATGACTGTTCAATAGAGAAAAAACAAAATCAGAAAACTTAAAGAGACTCGCCAACTTTTTACATTCCTATATTTTAACCCAAATTTGAAGTATTTTGTGGTGTATTATAGAGAACCATCTTAAAGATTCAGAGAAGCTATGTCTTGTTTGTTTAAAATAAAAAAAATAAAAATAGACAATTTTGATTTTTACCTTACTATAAAAGAAGAACACTTAAGCTTGCTATGTTCACTGTTGCGGTTTGATATGAAGCAGAGTTGTTTATCTGTCGTGTGTGAGCCTGAATCTGCTTTGTCTCTGTAAATACATTGGATTGATTTCTGTTCTTTATTTTGCTAATGTTGACAGATGTTACTGGTTTTATTGTAAAGTTGATAATGGTAAATAAATGTTGGTTACCTGCCGGTTTATGTGTCTATATGATTATTTACACCATGAATTACATTTGTAAGCACAGTACTTCTTTTCTTCTTAGTAATTGCAATGTAATAAACAGTTTGATGAAAAATGCAGTATTTTAATCTTATTGCTAGAGAAACTTAATTCGGGGATAACGCGTCGATAAATCTGACCTTTTAGCAGTGTTTTGTTGTCTCTGTGATAGATTACACAGAACATTAGTGTTAAATGGGATCTAATGTGCTTTAATGTATGTATGACAGGCCAACAATTGGTCCAAATGGAAGAGGGTTTACTACTGGAGGTGGTAACATGTCATTATAACTCAGGTGTTTATAATACCTATAAAAATGTGTTTTAACATCAAATGAAACTCAACTTGGAAACTAATATTCTTTATTGTATTCTGTTATGTAATGATAGGCCATTATTGGACTAAACTTACAGCATTATGAAAAAACACCATCATTCAGCATCAATGACCAAGATCCATCATTAGTAATGACAGCAAAAATAGCCCTGTTAGAAAGAAACCAAATAGCCTGAAATATGAGTAAACTGTCTTGTATTAGAGAAAAAAAAAAGAAGGAAAATTGCCAAAAACATAAACACATTTTGCTAAATCTCTTTAAAATGTAATAAAAGATAAAAGTCTAGACAGTAAAAGGCCATAATGTGTTCTAAATGCCAGAAGTCACATACGTTGTTGTTATTAGAAACAATGTAAAAACATCCGTTATTTTACTGGTGTTATTACGTGCGTTTTTAAGATCCACAAGTTGTACAAGCGGTCACACTCTCAAAATGAGGAAAACAGTCTGATTCTTTCAGTCAAATATACTGAAAACTGTTGTTTTAGTTTGTTAATGGAATATCCTGAAGACAAAGTAAGATTTATTTCTTAAATGTAGATTATTTTTCTCATGAGACACATTCCTGACAAGACACAAACAAGGTTTTACAGATAGTACGGGATTATACAAAGGAGGACATTTCCCTGATACACTATTATTGTGATTGATATGAGATTAGGCGTTAAACTGTTCCACACCGCTCCCTCATGCCTGAAGAAAACACCCACATGTCATCAGCTGATTGGTCTGGAGGTAATTGAACACACCAACACTACAACTGTAGCTCCAGTGACCCCTGACCCTCTATTAGTCTTCCAGTCCTGAGATCAGCACCATTACCTCTGCTCCCCCACCCCCACCCCCTCCTCACACATACTGTACTCCATCCATTTGAAGGCAAAAGCCAACTGAGTGAGCACTAACGCAGCGGTCCTGCACTGGCTGAACTGACCTAGTTCACATGATATAATGAGCCCAGATCTGAGCTACATTTGGAAACAGCCCTCAAACAAATATAAATTATTGAAATGAAACTGGAGCTGCAAATTGATTCCTGAAGCATAAGCATTTGTGGCCCTTAAACCGTACGTTATCTGCCCGTTAAATATGAGCCTCCGTGTAGCTCGTCAAATCTTCAGACATCCAAATGCAAATTAAGGGTGTTTTCCACATTGGCAGTAAAGTAAATAATTTTTCTTCATATACCATGATATGGATATGAGTGTGATGATGATCATTTTAGAGTTGCTGCATTTCTCATTCAGCAATTATAGAGGCCTGTAGGGATTTGGAAGTTACAGTCATAGATGTGATGTTAGACTGACACCTGGTGTTCACCGCACTGCACTGTTGAATGCCACAAACTTGATTCCTCTGCCAAAATACACTGCCCCGGCCAAAAAAATAGTCACACATGCAATATTTCACTGCACCACCTTTGGTTTGGATTACAGGAGACATTCACTGACATTTTTTTTTGCCACATAATGCTGTCATGATAAGGTTCATAATATTTTTTCCATCCAGAGTTGCATTCATTTTTTATTTTTGATGATGGGGAATCGGATCACTGCATCACATCTGCATCACATCCCATATTAGAGTCTGGACTGGACTGTGAAAATGATGTCTTATTCTCCCTGAACCATTCTGTCACAAGTCTGATGATTCTGATCAATCCTGGCATTGTCCAATCTTTTTGACTTTACAGACATGAGAGGCTACTTACTGCAGTTAGATTTAAATAAACAGCCTGGACAAAAAAAACAGTAATTGCCTGGATTTAACTAAGCAAATAGTTCAGATCCTTCCATACAGTAGGTACCCAGCCAGCATGTCCATGTGGGCCCCAGAAGGGTTACATTTGAGCTACATATGAGGGTCCCATGTGGGTTTGTCTGCAGTTTCCATGTTGACACCACATGTACTTTTTTCACTGTAAAACATAGTGGAAAGTTGACATTATTTATATACTGTATTATTATGCTATGATGTTACTTCAGATCAAATTTGGCTGAATGTGGCCCCTGAAGTAAAATGAGTTTGACACCAATGCTATACAACAATAGGAATGAAATGTGTGAAACTATGCAGTTTTGTTAAGTTTGCATTCAAATGACACACATGCAACACACTGCACACACAAGCTCCCAGAGGGTTTCAATATGATAACTGCACCATCAGGATCAGCACTTTGTACTCAAGTGCTTCCAAATTAAGGGCATCCTGGTTTGTTGCTCTTGCTAAACGTTGACAGATGCACGCCTTATGATATTGTGCATAAAGAAATCTTCAAATCTAAATAGCTTTTGTACATTGTCCACTTTTAGTTCAGATTCAGCCGAACTAAAAAGAATGATTTAACTGAGATGACATTTTCTTGTTTTTATACTGAGTGGTGCGAGGTCTGTTGCTCATTTGCCATCAAAAGTTGGCCTTGAAAATGTTTATATTGGGTGGAAGAAAAGAGGAATTAAGTATATACAGTAAAATGTATTGTCCTCCTTGCATGCTGATGAAAGTCCTCAGGAGGGTGAATCATCTCAGAGGAAAATGCATTTGACATATTCAAGGCTTCTCCTTTGTCTAGATTATGCATTTCAGAAAGAAAAACTAGATCACTATCAGTGGACAGGAAATGCACTAAACTCAGAACGCTGTAAGACTGAGTACTGGCCTTACCACTGAGTATTTAACAGTGTCTCAAAATGTCAATACATCATTGGTGTCAGTGCAGCCCAGATTTCATAAATTTTTAGTAACATCATGTTAAAGTACAACTTCAAAGTGTGGTAAATTAATGTATTTTTTAGGGAGTATGCTATAAACTGGATAATTACCAATAATAATAGTATAATAATTCCTCGTGTGCTTGCATGTAATAAAAAGCACATGGGACTATTGTTCGTTCTGACATATACAAAAACGTTGGGAAAAAATGTGGCCCACACCGTTGAAAATACACCAAAAAGTTTGAATCAAAAATCTGCGAGCTGCACGGGAATAGTGTGCTATGACTTTTCTTAGCAATCCGATGTACAGATTTCGTAAAAAATGCGAAAAACCACTC
>JAPTMW010000003.1:21358111-21368757 GCA_029822955.1 Ostorhinchus angustatus
TTTTCATCAGGGGTGTTGCTGCAAGCCTCGAAATAATGCTAAATATTACATGAAATCAGTTACTTGACTCCAAAACGTCTGCAGCTTAGCAATGCACAGTGAAACCATTTAAAAGACTGTCAGAGTGGGAACCATCACACCGTGGACAACACGTAGCTGGAGACACCAGTTTGATGCAGTTAAGTCCTTTCCTACCAGACATTTTCTACATCACCTTATTTTTTTTTTTCTTTTTGGTGCCCACAGTAAAGAATGCCACTTTTCCAGAGGAACGGTGGCTAATAATGTAACTTTAAAGATAAGGAAAATAGAGCAGCAATGTTTTGCACAAAATGTGTGCACATTCAAGTAAATAAAAGATAAAAAGAAAAGAATCTAAAGTCAAAGACAGATACATAAGAACCTCCAGTCTTTGTTGGTCGGATTGGCACTTTTGTGAATAGGAGTGCATTTTCTTTTTTTTTTCCTTAGAAACATAAATATTTTTCTTTGTAAATGCACTGTTTTGTTTTTTTTGTTTTTTTTTTTTAAACATTGCAACTCTGGCATTATTTGTAGGCCACGCACAGAACTGGCCGTGAAACCGAAGACTTCAGTTACGTAAATGCTGCTCTACACACAGTCCGTCATGTATAGAGATAAGTTCTGGATGTGCAATTATTTATGGTTTGACTTCTTACGTCTGGTGGGAGCGCTTGTGTTCTGTGGATGACGTGGATGGTACACAGCTTCGACTGCTGCATGTAAGTGGGTCAGAATATACTGCGTGGAAAAACATCCTCTGCCAAATGAAAGGAAATGTGCTTCTGCTCATATACGTTTATACGTCTTTTTTTTTTTTTCTTTCAAAGCATAATTAGGTGCAGTTACAAGATTAAATGCTAGTGTTAGCGTAGCGATCCACAGAACAGGTGCTCCCAGACTCTGATGGGGACATAGTCTATAGAGTCAATCAACCTCTTCCTCACACAGTGCCGTCAGTCAAAACATCACACAATCACAGTTCGGCTCCATCCACAATCGCCTCCAAACGCTGCTCCGAGATCAGCTTCTGCATGAGGAGAAGCTGATTTGAAGTCAGGCTTTAAAAGGCTGTTTTAAAGCCCAGTTCAGACTAAAGACTCAGGAAACGGCAGTGTGTAACATTCCAATTAATATGGTTACATGAGAAGGTAGGATCGACGCAGCGTTTAGCTTATATGTCCAGGTTTTTGTGTCAGGACATCATTTGTGTTGTGGGCTGAAGTGTATGCTAAATATTTAAACACTAAGTGAGTTATGTACTGTCGTTTCATTTCTAGCATTGCCTGGACCAAATCAGATGTTTAGAGAACATCGATTATGAAGAGAGGATTTAATAAGTAGAACTGAAGACAATAACCCTGTGCTTTGTGGTAAGAGGGAAGTTATCATCTATAAATACTGAGAAAAATACACAATGTGACATCACGTTCTGAGATTTGACAAGAAGTCGAGTTCCTACAGGCTGGTTCACACTGAGGTTACCTTCCCGAAACATTCTCAGATGAAAGTTTAGTCTGAACTGGGCTTTGCACATCATAAGTCACGTGGCTAAAAACAACTAAAAAGATTTCCAGATTATCTATGTGCACATTTCAAATTAATCACATCTTCTCCTTTGATTAATTAAACTGAAAATAGTCTCATTTAAAACCCGGCAAAGGGCAGCGATTTTACCAAAAATCCCCTCAGAAATAACAAAAAATAGTAGTGCACTAAATCCACAAGAGATGTCAAACTTCAGAGGAACACAAAAAAATTTTCTTTTAAATTCAAAATTATATTTTCATTCGAAGACTCTGGAAACAGTTTAGTTGCTCTTAGCCATTCATCTGTGTGAGGTGTGTATACAGTGTCTGCTGGTGTTGTATGCAAGTGTGCATGAAGTGTGCGCAAATATATATATAAATGCAAACATGTAAAAATTCAAGTATATATACTTGAATTTTTGTTGCAGTTAGGCTTATCATTTGTCTGAGATATATCCCTAGCCAAACTCTTGCTGTTAATAAACAAATAAGCAGTAGAGACTTCCGAGGCAGTGGATAGGCTATATACATCAATACCGAAACATCATCACAATGGACCCATGCAAAAATCATTATCTGGTGTCATTCCTCAAAAATATAGTGATACAGAATGCCATGGTTATATATCAACTCTACCACTATACAAACACCACCACTGTCACTTCACTATCACCATTAACACCACCAAACCTATTAGTCATGGCCCAGTTCCTCCTCTTTGGTCCTGCTCAGACCTGGCTTTAACATACATGTTTTTGTGATTTGATCAAAAGAGGCAGCTCTGAGTGTGAATGTGACATTCTCCCACTTCCCCACTCTGTTTGAAAATAAACACGCTCATCTAACAGCCTGGAAGGTAACGTGACATTAAGATGTTTCTTTGAAAACTCAATCCACTGTGTAAAGACAACAGATGGAATGTTTGGCCTCCTACTCACCGCCTAAGACGACGCTGTGAAACAATGAACATATTTTAAATGCGAAATGACACATTGAATCATTCCAATTATTTGACTGGTTGTCTAGCAGTGCTCGATACTAAACTTCAATACTTTTATAGTATCGATTGAATTGAAGTAATAAAAGTAAATAGAGATTTCTAATGAGTTATTGTGTGTTTATGTTCAAATCGAAAATTAGTGAAGAAAAAAAGTGCAAATTAGGAGGCAGTAGAGAAGGTACATTTTATATTAGGATAAACATCACTATAGCATTTTTTCTTTTGTCTTTAAGAGATGTTTTTTTATTACATTTTCAGTATAACACAAAATATTGGTTTTACTATATTTTCCATGTGCACATTTTGATATTTAAAAAGACAGCCATTTCTGTTTTTAATGTTCTACCTTTCTGAAATTTTTGATAAGTGTTCATTGGTGCTGATGCAACATTTTACAAATGATCATTATCAGTAAAACTTTACACTACTAATGGCAAACAGTTAATAGTAACCTACTCAATAAGAATGACATTGATGGAAAATAAGAGCTCAGAAATAGAAGCTGCATATAGAATCATGATTTTTTTTTTTAGTTTAATGTTCAGTTCTGGGTTTATTGATTAATTACTATAGTGTGATGTTCAGTCTTGTCAATTTATTTATAACACTTTGAATTAGATGTCCATTTCTACAGTTAACTTGGTCAGCCACTAATTGGATCCTAATGTGTCCTCACACTTTGCATTAGAGCTGCCCCCTGTGATCAGACCCCTAAAGACTGATGTTAATGCAGGTTTGACCGGGTCCTTCATCCAAATGCTGTTAACAAGCAGTGCTCAACAGTGTCTTACAGTGCGCCTTCACACTCTCCTCTATCTCTCTGTGCCAACTGTGTGTTTAGCCAGGGATACTCTGTGACTGAAGGCAGGGTAATAGAACACCATGCAAAAAAATCCCTACCATGTACAACTGGGGAGTCGAAGCATGGGGCTGAGCTAACCAGCAGCAAATCAGAATGTATTAGAATGCATCTCAAACTTCCATGGCAAGTCTGCATTCTGAGAAACATTTGGTTTCATATAATTAATCTGGATAGGAAAATAAATTTAGTTTGCTGCTGTTGCTGCTAGCTCTTTTCCACACTGGCACCCCAGTTATGCCTTTTTTAATAAGTTAGATCACTTCATAATTCAAATGTTTTGTTATTAATAACACAGCACACGACGAACATTGGATCTCTAACTATACCACCCACCAAACCTGGATATTTTTATAGATCCTCTAATACCCAACCCCTTTTCCAACATCCAATTCAAAGCCCTTCCTATAGTAATTTCCCAATTTTTTTTTTACATTTATTTCCACCTTAACTCTCCCCCAGAATTTCCTCTTGATTAAAATGACCTTGATAGAAGGAGAAGAAAAAAAAATCACCTTTTGTAGCTTGGCCATCAGACTCAGGGCAACAAAAAGCCCTTGGTTTGAAGTGGACATTTGTGTATTTGACAGAAACTCCACCAATGTTAATGTAGCCTCTGACCCCTATATATAGTTTCTTTCAGTTAGATATGATATGTCAAGGCCAGCCCTGAGCCTAATGATCAGGTAGCCTCTTGGTACCGAATCAAGTTATTAATGTGAAGAAAAAAGAATCACAATCACTACAAAGGGGCAGATAAATAAGGGCTTGAAGAAAATAACAAAAAAAAGAGGGGATAAGGTTGTAAGTTTTGTTTTAATTGCACTACGTCAGACTGACATCAAGAGCTGGGCATATTTCACCTCGTGCACTCCAGCGGTCTGTAGACTTGTCATGGAGATGCACGGGTAATCCTGAAAATTGGAATGTCCCATTGAAAAAAAAAAAGTGTATAAAGATATTGATCAACAAATCATCCTTACTGCCAGTGAAAGAATCTAATTATCAGATGGCAGGTAGATGTATGTGCGTTTTTAGCCAGGGCAGACTCACACTTTGAGCTGTGAGGTGATTCCTTCCTCTTGTGGCGTTTCTGTTCTTGGCCAGATAACACCTGAGTCTGCCCCCCGTGAGGCCTCAGTCCAACTGGCTGGGGAGAACAGGGTTTTTTTTTTTTAGGCTAGAGAGCAGGACAGTAAAAACCTTCCTCCATATGCTCTGTGTATGTGTTGGTACGAGTGGGGGTTAGTGGCAAACCAGTAAAAGGGAAGGGATGAGGGTGTGGAGCTTTGACTCAGGCATCATGGGGCCTGAGAGGAATGGAGGGGGTAAACGGTGCATTTTAGAAGAGTGGGGTGGGGGTGGGGGGCTAACTTATAGCTGGAAGCCCTCCATGGGAGCCTCCTGTTGTGGGAAAAGGAACTGCTGGTTGGCCTGGTCCACCTGTGGAGCTAGACTGCTGTCCTCGTCCTCCACCCCAAAGTAGTGCTCGATGAGGTCGAAGGCCTTCTGGTAGATCTCCTGGTTGTCGTGGCTCTGAAGGAACTCGATCTTGTCCAGACCTGCAGAGCAACAGACATCAAATGAGATCATGGGATGGGTTTGACGCACCTTTTGAAAATTACACAGTAATTATGTCTAAAAACAAAACAAAAATCAGCTGAACCACTGGACTAAGTATTTAGACCAGAGCGATGAGCCACAAAAATGAGAAGAAAAACTCTTGATATGCAATGTTTGATAGTTTCTTTAGAGCACTAAAATTCCATAATTACCTCCAATCATATTGTAATTCAAGTTCTACTTCTGCTCCTTGCCTGTTTTATCAAGCTGTTTTCATGTTACGCCATGATACAGACGGTAGCTAATTACAGGCATTTTCTGACAGGTAGGAGGGTTAAATACATGACTGACAGCAGACATGACCTGGATGTGACTCTACTGCTCTACTCCTTGTCTCAAAATGGAAAAATGGCTGACATTTTCCCATAACAAAATGAAAACATTTTAGGTTAACTTCACATCATGTTTGATCTTTTGATTTGGACAAAGAAGAGAGAGCCTCAGATTCTGGCTTCTCAACTCCCGATTTCAGTTCCTGCAGTTTCAGTTTTTTGTTCAGTTTAAAGTTATTAAACAATTTTGTATGTATAAAATACCAAGAAGCTGTAAAACAAAACCAAATCCAATTGATTTTATAAAATTGATATGAAAAAGTGATCAATAATTTGTATCAACTAATGAACATCTCTGAACAACATCTAGCTTTACTAAGAATATCATACTATATCTGATATACTTATTTTATGCTCTTTCAACAGACTGAATATGGAATATTTTTTTACTGTATGTCCACTGTTCTTTCCAAACCCACGTATTTTTAGTTGAGTGTGTGTACGTTGAACAGTACCATAGGCTTCCTCAATCAGACTGCAGTACGGATTAACTCCAGTGCCATTATTCTCCTGCTTGGCTTCTTGCTCGCCCAGCCTCAGGATATTCTCCAGTCCATTCAGAGCCACTTGCACGATCTTCGAGTCCATCACAGTGAGCAGATCACATAAGGGCTTAATACAGCCCAGGTTCACAAGATACCTACATGTAAAACATCCATCACAATTATGACTTAAAGCTGGAATTACAATCATTCATCACCTCATTCATTCATGTCAGTGATCAAGGAATCTGTTTTCTTATCATATTGAGAAAAAGAGATAATAAAAACAGAGGCCTGTTGTTCCTGTGAACTGGCCTGTATTTTATCCCTCTGTGTCTGACCTGATCTGCTCTGGTGTCCCTCCAGATGTAGCGTTTGTGATAGCCCAGGCCGCCTCTTTCCTGGTCCTGAACTCAGCTTTTTGTAGAATGTCGATAAGCACTGGGAAGATGTTGGCATCTATTACAGTCTGTGGGGAAGAACAACACATCAGACCTGTGAAAGGTGCTGAGAGCAACTTCAGCAAAGCTCGACTCAGATAAAGACGAACTATGGACCAAAGCTACTGACATATTTACAAACATGCTTGATATCATCAGAAAATATGAATACATTCATTGTTGTTTGAGCCACTGTTCTAATTAGATTTTGATGACATTCTAATTACAGTCTTTTATGAGGAATGTTCACTACCATGTATAGCACAGATGAAAATTAAACAGCTGGCATAAAAAGATATACTCTTAGTGTAATGTTATTGTGATTCAGAAAATTAAAGATGTCTAACAGAAAATGAATGATTGAGGTGGATGAAATGAAAATAGATAAAAGAATAAAACCACACAAACATAACATGACTTGAGAATATAAAAAGGTTAAGTGTACTGTATTCTGCTGACAATTTCAACACATCACATTCTAGAGCAAAGAGGACATCACAGAAATCATTATGCGCATGAAGCTACCTATGAAAATGCTATTTATTTTGGCATTATGTTTGAATTGCGAAAAGCAGTAGTTTCTGCTGCCGTTGGTATAAATCCCTCCTGGAGGAGAATGTCAAATAGGTGGAGAAACAAAAGCATGAATAATTATCATATTACTCACACTGTACAACAATATAACCTACATTCAGGTTAGGTGTAGGTTAAGTATGCAGCTGTAATAGGAAGGACAAAATACAAGCTGCGAGTTGTTCCCATTTCAGTAATGGACTGTGTGTGTGTGTGTGTGTGTGTGTGTGTGTCACCTGTATCTGTGCTCGGTTTCCTGCTGTGATATTTGAGATGGTCCAGCAGGCCTCTTTTCGAATGGACTCTTTAGCACTGCTTAGAAGGTGCAGCAGACAGGGCAGGGCTGAGCAGTTCAACACCACCTACACAGAGTGGGTAAAAAGGGGTTAGAATAAGCAGTGGACATTTCTCTTTACACATTATTTTAATGCCAATTTGTTTGTCCGTCATCATGAGGCGTCGAACAATGATATCACATCTGTAGCTGCTCAGTTTCTTAGCACACAGCATGTTGTGCATCAGTCATCATAATATGAAATTTCAGTTTCACCTGTGTTTGGATGTCATCTCCTGTGACAATGTTTCCTACAGCTCTCAAAGCCGGAGAAGCCACTTTATAGTCTGTGTGCCTGTGATCAATAAAAAGGACAGTTTAATTAATTTACAGGACACATTTACCGTGACAGACAGCACAGAGTAAGGTCTGGACTTACATGAGTAGTTCTACAAGTCGCCTGCAGACGCCAGAGTCGATCACAGCCTGGATCTTGTCATTGGGGCCATCTGAGAGGTAGGACAGAGCCCAACAGGCATCTGCCAGCAAGTCTGGGTCACTGCTAAATAAAAGCCTAGACAGCACTGGCAGACAGGGTGACACCTAGACAACACAGACGGAATGCATATTTATGATCTCAGCATCAGTCAAAGCAGCATAAGCAACATATGTAGAGCAAGATATTAATGGCACTGTTGGGCAAAGCAGTACCTGTTCAAAAGGTGGTGGAGGGTTTTTTCCTCTACAGAGATTAGACAAAGCCCACACTGCATTCCTAGTCATGGTCAATCTAGTAGATTTGGTCAGAAGCCTGAAATGAGACAGAAACAACAAGAATTATTTTAGAAAGTAAATATAAAAATTGTGGTAAAGCTTAGCATGCACCCAGAGATCAACTAAAAGCACTCTGTGGCTGGACACCAACACACATTTCCAGTTTCCACTCCTTTTTTTTTCAAGGTTGTCTTCGAAGCTGCCATGTAGAGCAGTAAAGTCTCATTTTGATGGAATCTTAAAGTGATCTGTTATAAAAGCTGTTACTCATTACATAACCGCCCCTAACCTGCCTGAAAACACCCAAGCAGCGCCGCTACAGGGGACATGTTCTATTCTGTCGTGGGATTTTCAGTAAAGGGGAAGGTGGTGAATTTGTTTTTCCTGTCACAAAGTTCCCTTGAAACATGTAAAACATTAACTTCACCTGTGTGAGGCAGTTGTATTAGCTCTGGGGTTTTAAGACAGATAACAGATTAGATTGGGCCATAACTCATGCCTTGCTTGCAGGAGTGCGTCAACCAGAAAATAGGAGCGATGTCTGTTTTTCATGTGTGAGATCAGTAACTTGAGGCAAAAAGTGTAGTTTCAATGTCAGGGTATATCTGAAAAAAAACAAAACATATATATATACACTTTTCCTCTGGTGAACAAAAACTGTCTAGCTGCTTGAACTCACTTTTCTTTAGAATTAAATTTATGATGAAATTAAAGTACATTGATAGACCTTATCCAGGTGAAACTGAATGTAAACAGTATAATTGACAGTAGCAGCTCCACAGAGGCAGCGCGTTGCTGATGAGGACAATATGATAAAACCGATAAGAGCTACTGGTTGTGGTAGACTGAAAGAAAATGTCATGTGGCCTGGGTTGCTTCTTCTAAATCTCCCACTTGTGTTTCCTTCATGACTGCGTTCTGCTCTGGGTGAAACCACTGAGGCTTTGAAGCTGAAGTAAACAGTGACTGACAACGGCCCCATTCAGACCTTGATTCAACATCTGCCCTGGCAAATGTGATCACATGTGGGCAGCTTTAATTCAAGGTCTTAACACTCTCGAGATGCAATTTAAGAAACAATCCTGTCCAGTCACTCAGGATGAATGCAGAGGTGATCTGGGACGCACTAGTCCAAATTCTGAACAAATATGTTTCCTGACATGCACTGAAGGACCACCTACTCATGCTCTGTTTATCTTGTCAGTGGTATCATATGGAAGTGTTTTAAAGACGCCTGAAAATCCCAGAAACCCCACGTGTATTAATGCTACTCAAGAGTGCCATTATACAATGCTATTGCCTGAGCAGAACACACTCCAGCTTAAAAGTTGCTACCGGTAACTAAGCAATATACTGAAATCAATTTGCAAAGAAACTTACCAAGCCAGTCTAATGAAATGAAATGAAGTACGTGCTGTGTTTTAAGCTACAGAAATCAGACCAGATCATAAGTAATAACTCAAGACACATCTGGCAATACCGTCTAATGCCAGGTGTAAATAGAGTCAAAGCCATTTTTATTGGGATATCTCAAGACAGATGTTAATGCAAGATCAGGACAGAGCCAATGAGAGAAAAACTGAATGTGCACTGAAATCAAATATGCGGTGTAAAAAAGGTTATGCAAAGAATGTAGCCGCATGTAAAGATGGGAAAGATGTATTTTTCTTCATAAATATACTTTAGTATGAGCTCAAAGTTAAAATCTGCATTTATATAAGTTAATGTAAGAGACAAAAAAGCAAGTGCACTACCATAAACCTCTGGTGGCAATAATCAAAACAAAACAAGTTTCTCCAATTTAGACACATAACACTAAGCCAAAAAAAAGGCCCCATTTTAAACTTTCTTTGTGAAATCCATTTAATTTTGTGCTAACAGTTACTGGCATGTCAGATGAAACTGTAGTTTTGTGCTATAAACATCACAGATAGCAAGATACTGGTATTGATTATGTATACTGAGACATAAGTAACCATATTTCTGACCCATGTAAGCATCATATACTGAATAGGATCAATAGGAATAATGATGGATATGTAAACACAGTCATTCATGTCCCAGACAGTCTTCAGATGTTTGTCTGACTTAAGATGCAGGAATGTACTTGCATTAATAGAGGTGGAAGGATGCTGCAGTTCAGCACGTAGTCTCTGCATACAGCGCTGTCTCCTGCAATATTACCCAAGGCCCACACAGCCTACAGGAGAAAATAAACACAGAAAAGAGTTCACTGATGACTACTACAAGAGAATGGAACAATGCAAAACAAGCACAAAACTTGATCCATCAATCAGACTGGGATATTAAGTGTTACCTGTTCTTGGACATCCTCAAAGTCTGAGTTAAGTAATTCTATAAAGATTGGCACTGCTCCAGCCTCAATCACTGTCTTTGTCTGCAAGGATGTTCCTGATGCTATGTTGGTCAGCGCCCACGCAGCTTCAAACTGGACAGGGTACAAATGACCAAAAATTTTTTTTAAAAAAGACATTTTTAGAACAGAAACATACTGTGCAAGTCATAAGAGTCCTCAAAATATAAAATTTTAACTTGTAGAACACTGGGTTACATCAACAAAGGATAATTTATGTTTTAACTCATATGCCATTCAAGCATCACATCATTTACAGACTTCACAAATTTCTGCTGTGCAGTACAGTTGACAGTCAATAACAAACCTGCACCTATTACCCTATTTTTCGGACCATAAGGCGCACTGGATTATAAGGCGCAATA
>JAPTMW010000003.1:21833363-21843395 GCA_029822955.1 Ostorhinchus angustatus
CAACTGTACAGCAGATATTGATATAGATTTGGCTTTGTTCATTTTAGCAAGAGTTGCATTAACACTATTCTATTATATATCTCTCTATATATCTATATATATGTATATATGTTTTGTTAGTACACAGAACAGTTATTTTGGTACATAAAATTCACTACTGTATGATATTGGAAGTTACATTTTTCTTACTTTTGAGTTTTTTTGTTGCCATGACTGTAATGATATAATATTTTAAGAAATTGTTCGCATTTACCAGCAAGTTTATGTCAAAGGATAAACACACTACGAAATTAAACATTTAGGGTTAGGTTACCTTTACAGTGGAGTTCTCTAGGTTATAACCATCCTCTCCATTGCACTGCCATTACTCTGTACTAAAGTAGCCATCGCGCCAGCGTCATTCATGACAATGAAGCCTAGACCTGAATGGTGGTTTGAATTCAGTTAATTTTCAGATGCTATAAAAGCAATTCTCATTAACGATTACGACCACAGGTAAGAGGATTGAAAAAGTCTTATACATACCCAGGCATTCAATGCTTTAGAACTCTATACACATTAGGAAGCTATCCAGGTTATTTTAGAGGTCTTACCTCTGGGTCCTTTTTAAAAAGTATAGAAAGAGAGAGAAAGAATAAGTTGTGCTCTTTTGATAATCAATCAAGACATCATTTAGTAGGGTTAAAGTCTTCAGACGTCAATACAATCATTTAGATTTAAAATGCGTTTTTGAATGAGAAACAAAGGAAAACAACTACATCTGACTGCTGAAGGTTGTTTAAAAAAGGCCATTTCAGATTTTACTAGGACAGGAAACAAATAAAGCAAGTTAAGTTTCATAAAAAACAAACTAAGCTTTATTGACAAACTGCTGCAAAACATCTTTTGGACAGATTTAGTAACCTATTTAGGCAAGCTTACACATGTAGCATAATGCATTTTATGGAGAGGGTACAGATACTAGTGGCAGAATAAGTACAGTTAGGATGTTTTAAAATATGTACAAGAGTTCGGATTGAGCTGCAGGATCCCTTCTCTATAGAAAGAGAAGACCCATGTGGAGATTTTTGTCCCAATCCTTCTTTGTGTACTTTGTGCATGCAGTTTATAGAGAATCAGATCACAAATGAAGATCTGAACTGGATTTTTTTAGCATGACAGGAGGCCGTCTGTTTGGCCATGTTCTCAGAAACAAACATTTTGTCTTCAGTGTCTTAAAATTAGCCTTTAACATGTAAAACAAATTGAGGATATGAGGACAGTCCATCTCAACAGTGTCTATTAGGGCTATATTTCAAAACTCTAAGTACAATGACAAATATTGCTGCCTAAGTCTAAATGGACAACATTTTAGAACTATTTAAAAACAAGCCATCATCAAGAATGAATTGTACTATATTCCATTAACACTGATTCTTTAACCTTCACGTAATTTAAGTAAGATTGATTTTTGTTTTATATTACATAATTGAACGTTTAAAAGGTCTTTTATTGTGCTATATTAACAGAATTTTGAAATGTAGCCTAAATGGGAATCTGCAACTGACCCTCGACAGATACTTTGTATTTAAAAACAATTAAAATGGATTCCTTAGACAAGTGGATAATGCGCCACTACTTCCACTAGACTCCCGAACAGTTAAAAAATTAACGATCAACAATGCAAAAAAGCCAGAGGGGGTGGGGGGCAGAAGGTTCAGAGAAAAAAATACAGCAAAATAAACAAACTCAAATGAGAAACTAACAAAAAAAAGGACGCCAAGGTCTCCTCTCTAACCCATCTAAAAGCCGCTTTGGTTGGATGGATGGTTGGCTGGTTGGTTGGTTGGTTGGTTGGGTGGTTGGTTGGTTGGTTGGTTGGAGCGACAAAGTAGGGGGATGGGGGAGGGACTTTGCGGTCAAATCTCAAAAAACCAGTTCCGATTTTCAGTTCCCAATTTTCTCGCTCGTAAAAAGTCCAGTGTAGGAAAAAAGACCAAACCAAAGACAAAACTGACAATTACTTTTGTCGGGCTGCTTAAAGCGAGAGCTGCCGTGGTAGACAGGCGGTAGTCAGGGCGACACGTTACGGGTGGTGGGTCCACTTCAGTACTGTCGGTAGGGGTGATCCCTGTAGGGCGTCTTGGCACCTCTGGAAGGGGGAGGGGCCTTCCCGGAGGTTGTCCTCTGGGTCCCGTTCCAGTCATCCTGGCCTGTAAACCACAGACAAGAGTTCAATCCAAATGCGTTGCAAATTTTAACTGAATTGACAGAAATTTTGCCAAAGAAAATGTGTATTTGTGCACATTTCCATCCTGTGGTTGGTCCATTGAGACACAAACAGGTGCATATTTCAATTCCCATTTCAATGAAAAGGTCAAAGTTTGATGTTAAAGTCCTGTCTTTCAATGTTTGATTCACTGCTGCCTTTGTGGAAAATCAAATAACCTCGTACTGGAGCTGATAGAAACAAAGGCTGTTGGATTTATTAAGTTACATGTTGTTCCTTTTCATCACTGTAGTAGTAATTTATGTCTAAATCTGCTCTGTATAAGTTGTGTTTACAGGTGAACAGAAATGTACTTTTTATTCATGTGTCCCACTGTTCAGTTCCAGTATATCTCTACTTTTTTAACTGGATATACCGCTGTGTATTTTTTGGGTGCTTCTACGAAACTGGACCTGGAGGCTAAAAATTCAAACCAGATGTAGACGAATGCTATGAAGCAAGTTTGAAAGCACCTTGGGTCTATTTTAAAAATAAATACTGAGATAAAAGAGAAAGTATTTTTCAGATAAAACACTTTTTTATATTATTTTACATTATATTTAAGACCAAAATCCATATGTAACACAATTAAAATGATAAAAAAATATGTGCTACTATTTGTTTATCTCCTTATTCTCTCAAGGGCACATTTTGGGAACTGAAATAAATATTCAAAGCAGAATGTTACTGTTGTAAAATCATTTGTGATTTATATGCATTTAACTGGGTAGGTTCTGCGTGTAATGCAAGTGGACACGATGGGTTACACATTCATGAAAAATCCACATCTGGATTAGAAAAACTGCTATGATCATCAAATTTAACACAGTGTCTTTATTCATATATATATATATATATATATATATATATCTAAGACCATTTACAGCCATGTGTTCCAGATCAAATGCACTGACATCGAGGTAGCTTTTCCTGTCCCAATTTTGGTCCTATTTTGGCTCCAATATTTGATTAAAAATTCATTAACTTTGGGATGGCTCTGAGCAGGAGTATAATTTTTTTTGCATTTATCTGAGGTCATCATTAGGTACATCCTGGAGGGAAATATGTCTACATTTCTCTTTTATTATTGGGTCTAAAATGCTGGCAAAGTGCCAGGTACCAAAATGAACCCAGTTTCATATGTAGAAGCACTCAACTCTCTACTGTACACATGGCATAAAATAAACAAAGACAATTAAATGATTAATTGCGGTTATTTATGTGACAACTCATTTCTAGGACAGCTTTCACTGTTGTTTCCCATCTGATACATCTGGCATTTATATCTTCTGTTAATTAATGTAAATGTCTCATGGGTCAATACAGTACACACATTAAATGCTGTACATTTAGTCATCATTTACTCAATCAATGATCACTTTTAACCCATTGTACATGTGTGGTCCTAGTTTTCTCTGTTTGGATTTGATGCCAGTAGCAGGTTTTGCTGTAATCTGCAGTGCTTACATCCTGTACACACTAGATACAACATGATTTTATATTGCAATAAATGTCTAATTTTGCCTTTATGGTGAATTTTTGCTTCAGAGTTTATTTTTCATTTTACTCAATGCAGAAAATTTCATCAGTCTAATTTTCAGTGTTCAGTGTAATATATTCAGTGTTCTCCCTCTGAAATATTTGTCTCATTTTCAGGATAAATAATCATTTTAAGTCACAAGTAGCCGTCTGGTTTCTCCAACGCTCATTTGGGAATAAAAATCAGCTTTTACACTTCACTTTACTGTGATAATTGACAGCAACTGATACGAACATTTGTATCATGAGAATATGTCAAATCAAAGAACGAGGTGTGATGTGTCCCAGTATTTTTGTATTATTGATGATTATCAGTGTGTATTCACCATTAATACACCAACTGTACACCAGCAAGTGTGAAATTCAAAAAAAATTTCCTGTGCTTCCAATCAGGTTTTAAGTGCAAATTGAGCAGTTGTATCTAACAGCAGGATGGAAATGTCCTTTTTATCAGTAAATTAAATCAGCTTTCTCTGTTTGTGGTCAAATGTGTGCTCAGGTCTGTAGTCCTCACCGTATGATTCGTATGACTCGGTGGTCTCTCCGTGTCCGTAGTCATAGTATTCTGGCTCTCTGATGGTCAAAGACAAGAAGAGGGAAGAGGAGAAACATCACTTTTTCATCTTTGAAAAACATGAATGTAATATCTAGGGGGAGGATAATTGGCTTTCACGAATAAGATCAAAGCTTGGCTCTTCAGTACGGAACATCCGAGTCCCTGCTGGTTCTCCCATATAACCACCATCCAAATCATGTAACCAGTATAATCTACGCTGCATTTCTGTCGAGTAGCTAAAACGTACTCCTGCTCCCAAATCCCTTTTTGAAACTAGTAACATGGGTTGCATGTGCAGTTTGTGAGAAGCAGGTGAAAAACCAAAGAGACGTGTTATTCACTCACGCCTGCGGCTGGCTGTAATAGCTGTCGTATGAATCGTAGCCCGTCTCTGTGTAGCTCTCGTCATAGCCCTGGAGAGGGAGGAAACAGAGAAACAGTGAGATTAGAAGAGAGGCTTCTTCATGAATCATGAATGTCAAGATGTCCCTAAAGTACTACACTTGGACCAAAGCAAACACATACTTCCCCTATGTCTCGAGCATGTGAAATCTCTTATTCTTGTGTTGACGGCCGAGTGAGTCAAATCATAAACACAATCTCATTCCCAAGAGCCACATGTTGACGAGGTCAGAGGTAGCTCCGTCTTCTTGACAATATTCGTGCCACACCAGGAAAGCTCATCTTTTAGCTTTTAAAATGCTTTTTCCCCAGTGTTTGGGTTTTTACAGCTGCCGACTGAAATAAAAGTAAAGCTACAACTGTTCAGTAATTCATTTACGGTAACTGATTAATCGTTTGAGTCATTATTCAATTAGAAATGGGACCTTTTTTCAGTTGTTGGAATTCGAATGTGAGAATTTGATGCTATTCTTTGTTTTATCTGACAGCAAACTCGACATATATTTGTTCTGGCTTCATTAAAAAATAGCTTAATAAATCACCTTCCACTGAGGGGAACAAAAGCCTTATTTTTAGCTTTTTCCAAGATTTTACTGAAGAACCAAAATAATCCATCTTTAAAACAAAGAGCAGAATATTTAGAAATAAAACATCCATCATTGGAAGCCCTAAATGAGTCTTTAATCTGATGACTAAAGCTGAATGACTGTAGACAGGTGCCCTCCGCTGGCTGCTCCACTTACGTATTCATCGTAGCTCTCTGCAGCTGCAGCAGGTGTGTGCTGGTGGGGTGGAGGTGCCATCCTCTGCGGGGGTCCTCCGGCTGGGGGCCTGGCGCGGGGTGCTGCGGCTCCCCTGGCGGGTGCAGCGGGCAGCCCTCCGCGGCCTGTCGGGGCACCCCTCACCGCGCCTCCCCTGGCTGGACCGCCTCGGGCCACGCCTCCCCTGCCTGCACCACGTGGAGGCATCCCCCTGCCCCTGGAGGACAGGACGCAAAGTTTCAACTATGTGCGACTTCAAGATGAAAACTCCTGCCAGTATGTGCAGTATGCCTCTGCCCACCAGCCAAGTCACACTTAGTGTCCACACTGATAATATATGCAGTGAAGACTCTGCCTTTTGGCAAATACGATGACATTCACTGATGGCGGTGGACGATGTTTATCTGTTCAGTGATATTAAAAATGCTTTCATTAATCTGTAAGATTGGATTCGTGCTCATTCACAGAGTGAGATGAAAGCCTCAGTGGAACAGTTATTTAGTTTTTTAATAATGAGGATTTTTGTTTCCCAAAAGAGGGAATAAATAGCAACAAAAAAACAAACAAAAAAAAGAAACAAACAGCAGTAATCGTCCAAATTCTCATTTCAAGCATCAGAGTCTGGGCAGACTTGCACAATCAGTGCATCCCTGGTAACAAGTATATTTTTTTGGCAGAAGGGAAGTTTTGATTTGATTTGAATGATTTATTCTGAACATGCAATGAAGTTAAACATATATGTGAACAAGTAAAACATAACTAATACAAAAATGAACAATCAAGACAACCTTTGACAGAAGAACAGCCCAATAGTTTCATTTACTTGCCCAAAAAGTTCATCTTTGTATCATCTTTGTTTCCATCAACATCTTTTCCTGCATGTTTTAAAGTATTGCATTAGAAAATGTTGATGGAAACCACAACATTCAAACAAGCTTCTCAATTTTACATTTGTCTTTGCCTTTTTCAAAAGAAGAATCCCTGTGCTGATAATTGGAAATGAAAATGTGTTTTCTGATGACAGATAAATGTTCGCACTGACACAGGTAGCACTTCACTGGTGTTACTGATCAGCTGTTTCCACTTCCAGAAAAGCAGCAGCTGTTGTGTGGCCATAACCCCTCCACACTCAACACTGAAGTGGATTGAATTTGACAAACCCTGGATCATTTACTCCATTTCATTACAGCCATGTGCAGTGTAACCTACAGTTCCACCTTGTACAGCCTACTGTATTATTTACTCCAACAATGTCCAGCACCAGACACGTCTTCCCTCAGAGACTTATTACAGTGGACTATAGTGTTGAATAATGGCCAGAGTTTTTACACATTTTACTTCACGGTGACCTTTTGACTCTAAAATGTCACCATGTTTTCATTTCATCCTCCTAAATATTTCTGTGAAATTGTAATAATTACCATGGGAATCCTTGAGTTATAACTAAAACAATTTTACCACCACATTTTAGCTCATCCATCCTGCGCAAGTAATCTAGTTATTGTATGTAATGCTTAAATGAAATACACTGCCCCAGCCCCCAAAAAAAACATCGCACATGCAATATTTCACTGCACCTTTGGTTTTGATTACAGGAGACATTCACTGTGACGTCTTTTTTTGCCACATAATGCTTCTGTCGTGTCACAATAAGGTTCATAATATTTTTTCCATCCATAGTTGCATTCATTTTTTATTACTGATGATGGAGAATCAGACCGCTGCATCAAGTCTTCACCACATCCCATATTAGTCTGGACTTTATGGAGGCTAATCCATGTATTGTAATGTAATTGATGTCTCATTCACCCTGAACCATTATGTCTGATGATCCTGATCAACCTGGCATTGTCCAATCTTTTTGACATTACAGACATGAGAGGACACTTACTGCATCAGCTACAGTTAAATAACCTGTTACAGCTGAAACATTATTAACCACTGCGGTCCTTCCCCATGGTAGGATCTGAACTATTTACTTAGCTAAATCCAGTGAATGTCTCCTGTAATCAAAACCAAAGGTGGTGCAGTGAAATATTGCATGTGCGACTCTTTTTTTGGCCTCGCAGTGTACATTCGAGTCATTTTCATGCTGAATATTTAACTCATAACCTGCACGGTCACATTATATTAGAATTTAAGACCAACTAATGCGTCCTAAACATGGGTCTATTGGGATCTGGTCTCCACTAGATGCTGAAGACTCTACTTTTTTCAATGCATTGTGATTTATACCGCTGACTATACATTTGAAAAGCATTACACAACGCTAAACACCCTGTAGAGTGACTTATAAGGTCATTAGCAAACACTGGGGCCAGATATGAAAAGAATCAGACAGACACACATCCGTCCTTTTTCTCACCCTCATATTTTATCCATGTTTGTTAGGAATAGGTCAGCACTCAATTTAAACCTCCTTAAACATTTGTTTTTGACTAAATTATAGGCAGCATGCAAAATGTGATCTCTGCAACTTCTGGGAGAAATGCTTACAGACACCCCATCAGCAAATGCGCACAAAAAAAAAAAAAAACACGCAATCCCAGAAAATGCAGTACATATAATGCTTCTTCTGGCCTTTCTCAGCATTTTCTTTGATACAGTGATCTAGCAGCAGCTGAACAACAATGTCTTGGCGTTACCTCGGTGACCCAGATGCTGCTATAAAATATGAACAGTGTGTGTGTGTGTGTGTGTGTGTGTGTGTGTGTGTGTGTGTGTGTATGCCTCACCTGTGTGCTCCTGCAGGGGGGACTCCGCGGCCCCTGACCGGCATGCCCCCTCGGCCTCGGGCTCCGTGCTCCTGGCCTCCGTTCAGGTAGCTCATCTCCATGAACTGCTCTTGGCAGATATCATCCATCATATCCTACACACACACACACACACACACACACACACACACATAGGGAGAAAGTGAAAGGAGAGAGAGTGAGAAACCAGAGTACATGACATGGGAAAAGCGTGAAGCAAGAATGAGAGAGAAGAGGAAGGAAAAGCAAAAGTGTGAAGAAAAGGAGTGCTGAATTGGGAAAAAAAAAAAAAAAGGAGTGAAACACAATTACAGAGCTGCTCACAACTCCTCCTAATGGCAAGTGAGCAAGTGGAAGAAAAAGTCTCAGTGGCTGTGACTCAGAGTGTTAAAGAAAGGAGAGAGAGAGAGGAAGAAGGGAGAGGGGGGGTCGTGGATGTAGGAGGCTGGAATGCATCCATCCACACTCGCTGCCTTCCTGTGCCTCCACATCATGCACGAAATGTTAATGACTTCTCCCTGCACTTTCCCAACAAGTCTTGCGCGAACTGCATGAACGCTTTCCTTATTTTATCCGCGAAAAACAATAAGTTGGGGTGGATTAGGTGAAGCTGCCTGTCTGAGCAGCACAAATCCCGCAGTAGCACAATCTGCCGCTTTTCTTCAGGGGTAGAAAGAGCCGCTGCTGTGACCCAATCAATTCTTTTTCATAAATCAGACCAGAGCGGCGACGGAGTTCTAATGATGGTAAGAAAAAAAAAAAAAAAAAAAAGTCAGATACTAGAATATGCAGCAGCAGCTTTCAATTTATCTGCAGAAAAACCTCACAAACACATTTGACTGATTATAAATTCATCTCAGGCGTGGAAGCGGCGTGGCTGCATCTGCATTTAACAAGCCGGCGAGCTGACATGTCTTTACCCATCAAGGTGTTTAGATTAATGAAGTAGACTTTAGGCAGAGAAATTCTACGGGAAATATCCAGCAAGTGTGACAGTGTTGGGGAAATAAAAGGCCACTCTGTCGCGCGGAGGTTGAGGCATGTACTTTAGCATTTTCATTAGCGAACGTGCAGGTACAGAGTTCGGAAAGAAAAGAATAATAAATAAAAAAAAAAGAACAAAAGAGTCAAAGCCTTGTGGAATACATAACGAGAAATTCAGGTAATACATAAAACATTTGAGCAACAAATCACATCCCTCCATTGAGAGTCGTTTTAAAATTCATTCCAAATGAAGGCGGTCGGGTCTGACAGATTATGGTCTTAAATTGTAACGACAGGTCCAGCTCTCTCGCAACACGCCAATGCTGTTATCATAACTGCTTCGTCAGCCCATTCATCTCACCTCTGATCCAAATCCTCCTTTCTTCTACAGAACCCCCCTGCACGCTAATTAAAAAAATGTAAGGCATCTCACAAAGCTCGGGCCCTGCTTTGGCATGAGCCTTTGTTAGAGCGGTGTGACAGCAGACTGGGGCTGGCCCGCGCTCAAGAATCCCTCAGCATAAAAACCAATAAAAGGGAAGGAAGCGTGGGCCGCCGCTGGCTGGAAATGTTTCCACGTATCTGTCTAGGAGGCTCTCCAGCTGATTCTTCTTCTACTCCCTCAAGTCTGAGACTCGGGGTAAAGAGACGCAGTTGATGGACAGACGTGTAGGCAGGCGGATCGAGGGGCCACGGGGGGTGTGTGTACGGTAGTGATGGTGTGTGTGTGTGTGTGTGGGGGGGGGGGGGGTAGCCCTGCTGACACAGTGAAATCATAAAAAAGGAAGT
>JAPTMW010000003.1:21843495-21853653 GCA_029822955.1 Ostorhinchus angustatus
CCCCCCCCAGCCCGGCTGACACAGTGAAAGCGACCCAATTCCTCCTGTTAAGCTGATTGCTTTACGTGCCTGGACTGTGCCATCAGGACTGTTGGCTCCAGGTAAATACCCACTCCATCTCCTCCAGCTGTCCTACGAGGCCTTCGTCGTTTTCTGCCCGGCAACTCACTCAGACCGCAATATGTTAAGAACTACAACTAGACAACGATCAGAGCCCATTTTCAGCACGTTTATACAGATCAGTGTCTCTACTTATGTCATCTGATCGCTGATAACTCTGCTTTCTGCACCACAATCTGGTGCTGCTGCTGCATTGGGGGATACTAATCGAGACTCAGATTACGTTTTTAATAGCGGTATTATTGCAATTTGACATTTTAAGGCTTATTTTATTTGGGTGTGGATTAAAAGAACGCTCCGAGTTTCAGTTAACTTTATAAGAAATGCCGATATCTTTTTAATTTTGTTGTTGTTGGTCTGTCTGTTTTTTTGTATTTGTGTGTATTTCTTTTCTTCTTTTGCTGTTCTGTTTGCCCATTTGATATATGTGTGTGTGTGTGTGTGTTTATGTGGATGCATTTGTGGGGATACCACCTAGACAGGGTAGGGGGCAAGTTCACAACTATTGTAAGAAATGCTTTAATGATCTTAATGTTGTTGACATGGAAAAATGCCCATTTCTTTGAAGATAATGCATAGATTTGCAATTATTTGTTCCAAATACAGCTTTCCCTGACTACTAATGAATGGTATCATACAAAAATATAAAAAATAAAAAAGACATATTGGCTGAGTCATACTTATTACCCATCAATTAAGACATGTCAGGGTTCTGACACGGTGTTATTTTCTAATCTGTAATGGCTTTAACGGAGAGCTGATGAAGCCTGTCCTTTCATCAGCACTGGAACATGATACAGTCTAACATGGTAAAAATGTGCCTGTATTTTGGTTTTTAGGCTTCCAGACTTGCTTGTTTTTGTGCAGATGTAACTGTCAATTCATTACCAGTCTGACCCATACGGCTACTTCAATCACAGTGTCAGCCTGTGCAATTATATAATCACAAAGTAAAGGTTCAGTATGTTCGTGATTACAAAGTTCGCAGATGTAGTATGTTCGGAATTTGCATTTTGATCAGTCAAAAACTATCTACGAGAGGCTTTAATTCAGAGCTGCGAAAAGAAAAACATAAATATTGCGATTATTTGATAGATACTACAATACGAGTCACGACTTTCAAAGATTCAAAGACTTTTATTTTGTCAATTCGCTAGATGCACAGGACATACAGAAAACCGACATATCGTTTCTCTCACCTTGTAAAGGAAAAAGCCGTGCAATTTTTTTAAAGAGTTAAAAATAGAATAAGAATAAATAGGTGGTATAGAGAATAAACTATAATAGAATATGACGTGTATATGCAAGTCAATTTACAATAGCAGCGGTAGTGCAAATCAGCAAGGGTTATGAGGTGAATAATGAATCAGAACAGCATCAGATATGACAGTAACAGCAGCAGGTATGATAGTAGTGCACTATTTGGAATAAAGTGCAGTAGACAGTCAGCAGCAATGTGAGAGTATCACAGAATGTTGGTTGAGGTAGAGACTTTAGTGGCAATGGTAATTTTGTGCATTGCATTTACACTAAAAAATATAAAAGCCATGTGTTTTTGCATTTACACATCCCTGTACCGCCACAAAACTGGGTATGTTTTAACACATTTTACCTTAAATTTTAAAAAAAGGCAGCTCCTTTCATGTGGATAGTGCATTTGGCCACACTTTCAGTAGAGGAATTAACAGAATTTGTAATAGCACTTTTCAGTTAAGAAGTAAAAAATAACATTTCGACAAGAACATCTTGCTCCACTCTCTTTATTTTTTTTCCAAAACGTCAAACTTTGATATTTTCTATCATCCCGTAAGACTGTGGATGCTGTTATGTTTGTCAATACAGTTGTCATTTAACAGACTAAATGATGAATTTAACAAATATATCAGCCAGTTTTTTAATGAGAAAAGACAGTGTTTGTTGCAGCTTTAGAAAATCCAATACAACAAGTCAATAGATGGTTTCCCACTGGATAATAGCAAAGCCAAAAAAAGAAAAAAAAACAACAGAACTTACAGGAAAGAGGAATTTTTTGACCTCCTCCATGGCGTGTGCCATACGCAGATAAGCCTCGGGCACTGGAGCAAACACCTCGATGAACACGTGCAGCTCCATGGACAGGTGGGCGTACTTTGGCTCGCCGCCTTTCCTCAGCCCCTCCTCCTGAAAACACAAAGTGTAAAATGAAACAGATACGACAAGTAACGCTGGCATTTCCGTCCTATATGTAGGTTAATAATTACATCAAACTGGTTCACCAACACATTTAGCAGGCGATCCTAAAAACACAACCCAGAACAGATGTGCAATGCACCGATGCCCTTGTCTACCCTGCGTTTACACCATCTGGACTCACTCTTTGCTATCACTTCCAAGTACAGGCCAGATGTGTTATGGCTTCAGGTAGCCTCCTCACAGGTGTGTGTGTGTGTGTGTGTGTGCGAGCGCAAACAATGCGTTGGTTACCTTGGTTTTGTCTCTCATGGATCCCTTGCCCAGCACGGAGATCTTCGCTCCGGTCTCTTCCTGCAGACGTTTGATTGTATTACCCTGAGGTCCCAAAATCTTCCCGACGAAATTAAACTAATAGCAAAGAGAGAAAGCAAGCACAACAAAATTAGCCTGTCAATCACGAGCATGAGAAGCTGAGTTTTAATGCCGGGAAAGAGCAAGAAAGAGAGAGAGAGAGAGGGAGGGAGGGAACAATCACTGTCAGGGGTCTTGTTGTGTGTACGCTGCAGACTTAAGTAGAAGGGGGTCGATACAAGCCCTTGACAATTCACTACAATCATCCGAGCACTGAGCCAAAACCAGCCACCTCTTCAATCTTGGAACAAAGTAATTATTGTGTATATGAAGTGTCCTACAATTAGTTGTCACCTCAAACTCATTTAGCAAAAGAGGCGCCCCAGGGGGATGCCATTCCACCTGGAGTTGTGTAGAAAGTAGCTTTTGGAATATGAATCCCTTGTTAGCTTTGTCATCCCTGACACGCCGGGATCTGATTTAGAGACTTCAACCAAATGTGTGTGTGTGTGTGTGTGGAAGGATCAAGACGGCTGCGTTTAACCGCCAGAGCAGCCTTCTACAGCTTATTGATCTGAGGCGTAGGACAATACAGCACCTATAGATCCTCCTCTTATTAAAACTGAAATTGAACAAAAAGGGCTTATTAAAGGGTTTTCGGGCAAGCAGCCGTGAACCGTCAACATGCAAATGAAGAATTTAGTCGCTAGAAGTCGTTTCGCACATGCTTTTCTCATGGATCAAGGCGCACGATCAATGAGTGTACACGTCTGAGTCAGATATAGATTAACTGATATGATGGATACACTGTTAGCAAGAACCCCCACCCCACCACCACCACCATCACCACAGTTTACTGAGCACAAACACAAGAAATAGTCCAATCTACTGCCTGAATCACACCGCCATATGGAGCCATCACACGCATGTCGATATTAACATTTTGATCCTTTTAGTGATAATTCAAAAACATTCTAGAACCGGCTGTAATTATACTCTGGAGCTTAAAGATCAAGGTTGAGAGAAGTAATTTGAGACTCTTAAGTAACCCCGTGGCTTTGTGTAATTGAAACTCGGCTGCAGGATAAATTAAATCAAGAGGGGTTCATTGTCAGGGTGAGAAAAGAAGGAGGAAAAAAAAAAAAGAAGAAGAAGAGAAAAGGGGGGGGGGGGGTAGAAGCACAGGTGCAAACGCTCACCTTCGGGTACTGTTTAACAGGTATGAGCACTCGTTCCTTGAGTTTGATGTTCTTTGTTGTGAAAAGGTCCAGGTATGTTTCTGCCTCCTTTTTAGTGTCGCCTTTCTGGATTCTATCAATTTCTAGAAGTGGGGGGAGGGAGAGGGAAAGTATTCATGCAATCAGGCACAATTCAAAGGCACATGAAGGCGCAGAATTACTTCAATAAGTAAGAGCACATTTGGAGACGGGCTGTGAAAAGCATCAAGGTAAAATCGGACTCAAAATTGAACATTTTAGAGACATTACGTTGACTTTTCCAGCAGGTATTTTATTAAAAAGCAGCTTCTACACTCACTTGTGGAGGAGTTGATGCTGACAATAAGCTTCGCCTGACATGAAAAACCCAAATTTTAACAGGATTAAACATCACCAGCTGATGTTCTCAGACAGCGGATGTGGATTTGTGAACTTCTACTCATCGTGTTTTGGTTTTTTTTTTAATAGCCTACATCATCTTCCTTCCCCTGTGCTACACCTCCTGTCACCTCTTCCATGTGGTAGAGCATCCACAGAAGCACAGCACCTCAAACCACCTCCTCACTTCTGGCCGTGACAAGTCCTGAGCCTGTGATGTGCAAACATGTCAGCTTCCCCACAGTCCACCAGCTGCAGAACAGGGAAGCCTCAGTAGATGTCAACCCTGCGGGAAGCCACGGCACACACTGACACGCTCATTGTCCATCTGGATCATCCTCACTTTTGATTTTTTTTTTTTTAAGATACCAAGCCAATGTTCTTAAGCCATTGATTTAATTATTAACAGCAGTGTCTCATACAGTTACAACAAATGGGAGAAACAAGCCACTGAGCTTATTATCAAAAATGATCAGCCCTGAAGAGTTTTTTCTTTTTTTTTTACTTCACTGCTGCTCCCACTGGTGACTTTCTCATACTCCTGTGGTACTTTCTTATATATTACAAGATTCTACCACAACAGAATTTAATAATAATAATAATAAAAGTCATATTCTATCCCTTTAGAAATGACTACTCCACCAGACTGAGGCCATGCTCAGAGCTGCCAGTAAAAACACAGGGGCCAAAACACAATGTCAGGAGCAGTGAATCTACAGGACAGCTGCCCCCCTGAGCTGCCAAGGCTCAAGGACACTTCAGCAGACGCAGACAGCGGGACTTGAAGGTCTCAGTCACCGCTAGGCCGCCTTTCGGCTCTTAAAACGCCGAGGTGACCCCCCCTTCAAACACACACACACACACACTCCAGCCACTGGTACTGACACACATTTAGTCTGCTGCGCAATGGAGCTGCCCGACAGTATCAACAGGGGACTCCGCACCGAAAACAAACGAGCGTCTGTCGGAAAAGAGACGAGGTTTGAAGTTTGGAGCAAAAATATGACGCGCGTCAGGAAGGAAATGCGCATATTTACACTTAAAAGCGCGTCTCACCTCCTGCTTATTTACAATCTCACACACCAGTCATTGTTTTTTAATCCACTTATCTCCGTGTATCACCTGAACAAATCGCAGGTGAGCCACAAAAACACTTTTTTTTTCTTAAATCATGTCTGCGTTGCGGCTGACGGGGCACCCCGCGTCCCGTCCGCAAAACGCACGGCGCTCCAGGAGTGGAGGTGCGCTTTAAGGTGCGTTCACGAACCGTGTGCGGCCCCTGTCAGTAACTCTACCGTACCCCGCATTCTGAAACACAACATAAACACCACATAAGGCCACTTTACCTGCGTTTAAAAGTTTCGTGGCGTGCGTAAACGACGAGTCCAGGCTGTCCTTCTCCGCCAGCAGCTCAGGAAGGTATTTGTCACCGTTCTCCATTTTGAGTTAATTTCGGTGCAACAAGAAAAAAAAATCTTGAAAAAGCCCAACAGTAATAGAAAAAGTAGTCCAGTTATGTAACTACGGAGTGCCGCGTATCCTCAGTGCAGACGGCGCTTTGCATGTGGCTACCGGGCGTTTCTGCGACGGAACGGGTCCGCTACTTTGCGCCTATGTGGTTTCCACACTGGCTCTGCTCCTCTCCTCAGCTGCGCTGGCTGGATGGAAATGGGAGAACAAAGGCTGTGAGAGACTGGAAGAAGAGCGATCCGACTCCAGCCGACGGAAGTGAGCTCAGAAGGACGTAGATCTCCGGACTGACGCCGCCTACTGTGGACTGTGTGGATGCGCGCCGCCTCCTGTAGAGATAATCCCACTATCAGATTTTCAATACGGGTGTGGGTGTGCCCGATGGAGTGTGGTCTATTGTGACAAAAGTGTCTAGACTGCTCAGAGGGTATGAAGTCCCCCACTAGTGGGTTACTGTACTCTTTAGATGATTGAAGGACTTATGGAGCTAACACATCCAATCATCTGAACCTAAACTGGCCTGTACTTACTCTGAAATGCTTATTGTTTTGTGAGCCACTGATAATTATAGTGATCTATCTTCAGGTGCCACTTTTACAGGATTTCAGCAGTTGCTCTTAATTGTGGAAATAGTATATTGTCAAACTGGATTTACCTAATGGCATTGGAAAACCTTAAAGTGTACGAGGTCATATACAATTTGGACGTTTCTAGCTGTAAAAAAATACTTGGACTTCAAGAAAACAATCACAGGTGATGCTTAATTTGTCCCACTTTCTATAGGAGACCCTGAAGATGTGGCATTTTCATTCCAGGCTCTCTACTGCCCCTTAGTGGCAGTGCTGATCATGACAGAGTGTTGCTCATTCATCTGGTCCATCAGAGGAAACCATTTCTTAGCCCTATCCCACTTTCCCCTCCAGACTTCTATTGATTCAAAAACACTTAGAGTGGGGTGTGCACAAGTGAAAAGAATTCCCCGAATAGGCTTTTCATAGAATGATTACTCAACTCATAGGGTGGTAATGAACCTGTCATGCCATTTAGTAGAGCACAATAAGGCAGAGAGGTTAGTGATGGCCTAATGCGTCCAAAGAAAGCCCAGTTCCTTCCCTATATTTTAGGTACAGTTGTGTGTATTATCTGGAGGCAGATGCTCTTTGAACAAACAGCAGAAACTGCAGGTCATTTGTCAGTCCGCCACCGGAGTGAAAACTATTAGGATTGACCGCAGGTGTACCCAGGCATGCATCTGCTCAAAACAAATGAAGGCAAAAATTGTCTGCAATAAACACTTATGGGAGGCCGAAGACCCGCTCTAACTATCAGCGTTCAGCTTGATCTATCTCTGACCATTACAGTGTTATTAGTGTTGGGGGTGGCAAGGTTGTCCCGACTCCTCTTGTCATTGACAGAATGGATAGCCTGTGAGCTGAATTTCAATTGGCTCATAAAAGGAAGAGTTACTTCTCCTGGCAGGTGGAGAGGTTCCAATCCGATAGCTCGCTCTTCTCCTCCTTCTGCCTGTGTGGACTTCCCCTGTCCCTTAACATACAGAGCCACAGACTGGGGTAAACAGGGGCAGATGGAAGGGGGTAAACATTGGGGTTAGGCTTACATGAGCGGCGGCTGTTAGAGATATCTACAATCTGACCGTTTTTCACACCCCAGTGATGCCAAAAAGTGGTAAGCATTCAGTACTCCCCTTGAGTTTTATCCTTGTTAGACTAGAGGAGCGTATGAGAAAATATTTAGAGCATTGTGTGAATCTGAAAGTATAGTAAAAGTTCAAGAAAGGAAATTCTTGGTAGCTCCTTATGGCAGATTTCACTGCAATATTTATACACTGCTCTATAAGAGCCTCCTACACTATACTCCAGTGGGTTCTCTGGTTAGACATCTGACATATGCACAAATATCAGTAAAAACATTTTGAATGAATGTCGTCACGATTGGAAAAGAGGCGTACTAAATGCCTTGGATCCTATTTTAACTGAATATTTCATCCCAGCCCACTTACTAGAAAAAATAGTTGCTTTTATACATTTTTGTACATTTCTGTACAGCCCAGATGCCTATAATCCCTATGTTCCTCCACCAAAAACATCTAATAATTTTAACATTTACAGATGTATATCATAGTAAAATATGTTAACTCTGATCTCCAGAAGTTTTTTGCTTTGCTCAACAGACAGGAGGGGGAGTCGGCAAATATACAAAATCAACAACTATGCATCCTGACTCCCACAGGTTTTATAACGTTAGGCAATAAAAGCACTGAGTGGAGTTAGAAAAAGATTGCAGTTGTGGTTACTAAATTGGCCCATTATTACCAGAAAAACTACAATACTGGCTGATTATTTGCTGTGGACCAGAGCACAGGAGACAAGTGCTGGAGTCTAGTTGCCGACTGAAATTGTTTGCTTTTGTAATGTTTATCACAGGTCATTTTATCCCTTTTCCACTCTCCAGCCAAGCTGTTTTTGTGCCTAAGTTGTTGAACTTGTTATAAATAAGTTGGAATAACTCTGCCATTAGCCTACTATTTTTACACCGCCCCCCGAAGGAGAGGCAATGGGTGTTGTTTTTGGTTTGGTTTGTTTGTTTTTTGTTTGTTTACACTCTAGCAGCCAAACTGTTGGTTGAATTTATACCAAATTGGGTTTATAGATTGCCAGTGACCCAGAACAGATCTGATTACATTTTGGGAAGAGTAGGTCAAAGTTCAAATTTTTTAAGAATTTGTAAAAAAAATAAAAATAAAAAATTCCCATTTACTTATAATCGGAGAAATTTCAAATGTCTGTAGCTGCAAAACTACTGGTTGAATTCATACCAAATTGGGTTTATAGATTGCCAGTGACCCAAAATAGATGTTATTACATTTTTGGAAAAGTAGGTTAAACTTAAAATTTTTTCCGAATTGTTTTAGGCAATTGATATGCTGACATCAGCACACGCATAGACATGATGACAAATCGATGCCAAAATAAGCTACAATACATGAGAGGGGCGGGGTTTGTTGTGCCCGACACCACTTGTTGTAACTGTTTTCAGTGTCACCCATGCTAGGTGAAACTATGTAAATCTCAGAGATAGAAAGACAAAAAATATCGACGTTGTTATTATAGGGATCTAGCAAGTCGACTGGAAATGGATGTGTTAGTGGATGTACTGAGGCAATAAAAGCCGTGTTCAGATCTTATAATATGAAACTGTCTGCATGGGATTGGATTTCCCAGGACAGATGTTAATGCATGGGCACAACTGGGATTTTGTCACAGTGAAGCAAGGAGGCTGATTCAACACAGTCGCCTTGATGGAAATGTGTGGTCATCTATAGTCTCACTATGGCTTGCAGAAGACTGATGTTCATTGATTCATAACATGTTCTTTGACACATGGACAATATCCTGAATGGTGGTGCGAAGTATTTCTTTCTGGCTGAATGAGTTTATTCATTTTGAACGAACTGAATCGCAAACCTGAAGTTGGATCTATTTGAGGTTTGTCGTGAGATATAATGAGTGATGCATACATTTTAGGTGCTGATTTTTTATGTTTTTACAAGTATAAAGGCAGAATTTGACCTTCTGATTTGAACATGTGTACAGAAAAGCATGTAAAGTTAATATATTTTTCAATTTATGAAGTGTACTTTATTATCCAGTATCTGTGTTTTGTGTATTTAAGGCATTCTACTGATATTAATCCTGACTCTCTTATCTTTCTTCATGGTTTCCTGGTAACAGCCAGTACCCACAGTTCTCTAGGTGTGGTTTGAGGTAGCACTTTGATGGCAGTGGGATGGCATGTGGTGGTAATTACTTGTGGTGACATTATTTCAGCGAGTGGTGAATTTATTTGGTCATACACTGTGCTGAAACCTGACTGCCACGTCTTTCATGGCCTGTTGTGGACTTCCTTTAGCAGACTACCTTATTAGCATGGCATTTCTAAATGATTAAAACAGCTTGTAAAAGCAGAAATACAGGGTTAATCACTTACTAGATTATATCCCTCGGCTACATTTTGATGAGTATTTGGATTTGGCTATAAAGCAGGCCAGCTTGAGTCTTTTTTGGGGTTTTCTTTAGTTATCCATTTTATTTCCAGGGTTCACTTCCTTAAATGCAAATGTTCCATCAAAACACATTCCAGATACTTTTCAAAGCCCTATGACAATCCAGCTAAGTGTTTATGCAAGAATAAGCATGTTCATTATGTAACGTTCTCGTCCCTGACCACAGTGTTTTCCTAAACTCAGACCCAGTTGTTTTTATGCCTGTACCAAACAAAAACAAGCGCTTTTATCATTGTATGTGCACAATTGGATGGATGGATGGATGGATGGATGGATGGATGGACGGACGGACGGACGGATGGATGGACAAATGGATGGATGCATGCATGCATGGATGGATGGATGGATGGATGGATGGATGGATGG
>JAPTMW010000003.1:22199855-22209889 GCA_029822955.1 Ostorhinchus angustatus
GATTTAAGCTAGAGACAGTCACAGCACTGACAAACATCAACAAATGACACTAAAAACAGGCTCAGACTAAGATTTCACATAGAAACAAATGCATAAATGAATCCCATATAACCAACATTTACTATCTGCCACTATATGTTATAATGTATGTAATTTAAATCTCTCAAATATCTATGAATTGCATTTCATGATCCAGTCTGAATTCTGCTAACTACATTGACACTTAATGGAATGCCATCGTATTGTTTATTCAGAACAGAAATATAGATATATATGTGTGTTTACTACACAGCACGCAAACTGCATTCATGAAAATCACATTGATTTTGAAATGGCTTATTTATCACTTTCTCGTAGATTATCTACACAATCATTCCTAGACGTCATTAGTTATACGCCGTACTGATTTGTTCAAGTCCCAATAGTTGCTGCAACAATGACAGAAACTGCATTTTGTCTGCCACAGGGTGAAATAAATAGTTTGAAAAAGGTTCCTGTTAGAAACTAAAGAAGAAAAAAACACTGCAATTACTTTTTTTTTTGTAAAGGAGACATTGTCATGATAAATTGCTACATTTTTATTTTTTGCCAAAAGGTCCAATGCACAGATCATTTAAAAAATAAATCATGGTCAGATTTCTTTGTAAACTCTGGCATTTCATTTCATTATGAGTGAAAGGTTATATCCAGTGTCTAGTGTTCCATGAACGCCTGCTCTGCACAGTCCACCACAGGGATCAACTAGTCCAGCATCATGTTGCTGCTGAGCACAGTGACATCTTTGACAGTCTGTTCACGTCAACACGTCGTAAAGGCCCAGCAGACACATTCAGGTGCACACCGACACAGACACATACCAGCCTCAACCAGGGGCAACAGGTTCGTTCCATCACACAGAGACCATACCTGACTGCACTCACTGACATGAAATGATAAAAGGAAAAGAAACCATACAGTGAGAGGAAATGAAGAGGACATGTAGAAAAAAACACAAGGGAGGATGACTCAATCTGGATTCACACCTCTGAGGGAGAAGACAAATAGGAAGACAGAAACCAACGCAGAGCCAACAGCCGATGAAGACAGAAGGACAGAGAAGGATGGACGGCCCGGGCAGATAAGCCGAGCCTGGAGAAAATTGTCCCAACAGGCGTTCAATAGTGAAAGACATGTATCTTATTGAGTCTGAAGGGGCCTTAACGCATGTTCATTCCAGCTGTCACACTGATAGTAAACATACCGTCTAATCTGAGTTGTAAATGTGTGGGACATTGTGTGTCACAGTGTGTGTGTTTGCACAGCTTGACAGCTATCTAGCAGATTGGATGGGCTAGTTAAACATGTTTGCGTGCCAGAGCCAGAAGTAATAAACAATATAGTTTGACAACCTTTTCTCTAACTGAGGTCACTTGTTAAGGCTGATTCCGAACCAGGCTCCAGAATAAAATGTTGCCATGGCACGTCTCTGCAAACCCCAGATACGTATAAACAAGGGTTGAAAAATTAACCTTTTAACATCCACCAGGTCCGCCACTGTAAATGAGTCCCACAAAGCAATTTCTGATGACGCAAATGTAAATGTACACTCAGTGCAGACTGCAGGGAAAATGCAAAAAGTACTAATACATTCAGAAACATGTGAAGGGTTTTCTATACACCACTGTGTCCATAATGTCAAAATATTACAATCTTCAATTACAAAAAGTATTATTATACGTTAGCCAGGCTGTGGAGAACGCTAAACGCTATACAGTAGATCAGAGATTCCCAAACTTTTTCAGCTTAAGACCCCAAGGAGTAATTTGATGACCCCTCAGGACCCCAAATTACAAAAACACCTCATCAGTTACCATAGTCCTACATTTTTACTGACTCTTACAGCCAGAACGATGCCTCTAAAAGTCTTTGTGTATTTTGGTATCTTTTGTGTATCTTTTAATCTTGTTGTATCTAATACAACTGATGCTTTTTCTTTAGTTTGTGTCTTTGTTTATATAATTTCCCCTGCCAATTCATGACCCAATACCCATTTTGGGTCACAACCATATTTAAATATCTACAATAGAAATAGTCAGAATTGTTATTCCTTCACACTCTGTAATAATTTTAAGCAATTTTGAATTTTAGTTGTAATGTAGAAATTGTCCAAGTAGCTCCTTAAAATACTTCTGTGCATGGTTTCTGAGAATTAAAGGTTGAAAAGTTTAGTCAGTTCATTTCTAAATTAATAAATATATTTTAAAATGTGCAAAAAAAGACAGAGAATTGCAATTGCAATGTGACAGAGGATTTAAGTGGCTAACATCTTCAGAGTTACAGTAAAGGTGGTGAGGTTAATGCTTTAAGGGCTACTTCCTTCAACTCCACTGCTTTTGACACTAAAACTCAAAACACCATTGTCACATATTGTCACTTCAGAACTTATAATAATGATAATAATGGATTCGATTTATGTAGCTCTTTTCTATGAATACATACTAAAAGCGAACTTAGAGGCTACCAAAATAGTTTCAGGGCTTCAGTTCTCTGCAAAAAGGACTGTTTGGTGACAAAGTACAACATATAATGTACATATTTGATGCCATGTTGGACGCCAATATCACAACTTTCTGTGAAATTCGATAGTTGAGAGTAGGCATTCATTTATTAATTAAGGTTCCAAATTGCTCCTTTCAAAAACAAAGGGTTTGAATATTAACATTTAGTTCATGTTTATTAGTGGCTGCTATAAAAGGATGAACACAAATTGCAGAAAGCTAGGCTGGTTGTTATTACTATGAGGCTCGGGCACTGGTAACTGCCTGCAGCCCAGAGGGGAAAATATGTCGGCGTCCGTGTGACTGAAATGATTAGCTGGCAAAAGCTGTAATTGAGTTGGAAAGAGAGCAAAAAGCAGGAAGCTAGGCGTCCCATACAGCAGTCGTTTTCCATGTGTGTGTGTGTGTGTGTGCATGGAAGTGTGTGGGTAATAACCTTTGTGGGTGTGGAAAAAGTACAATGGGCAGTAGCAGCGATAGGGGAACAATCAATAGGATACCAGTCCAATACCAGCCCTTTGCCGTCAACTGCACAGTTAAGTGATGTGGAAATGTGATGAGAGTGGACTGCCAGCTTTTTGAGGTATAAATGATAAACCACAGCACCAACACTTCCCCTCATGGCTAAGTAAAAGTCATAAACACCAAATAGAATAATAGGCTGTTTTGACGCATTGTTTTGCTGATGCTGCCAGACGACACTGCGGCTGAGGGATGAGGCTTTTTTTGTCCAATCGAAACATTCCCTCTGCCATCTGGGCCTGACCAATTGGCTGGCTCATATCTAGGCTTGATTTATTGGAAATCTAAATATTGGCCTGTGTTTTCCTCATCCCACATGATGCCCTTTATTTGATGAGATATTTATTGTTGAATTGAAGTGTAGATGCTTGTTTGTTGGGATCTGAAACATAATTCAAGTGTAAATCATTCCGGTCTATAAATGTGCACGAGTGAATTATTTAGTATTAGCTGTATATAGTACTGTACAGGCACTGGAACATGTTATTTTCTAAGAATCTGTGATAAATGTGAGAGTTTAGAATTAGTATCAATACAATCCTCAAAATCAGTCTAAACTGGTCAGTTTTTCCCATGATCATGAAGTCTTTTTTATCAGTTTCATGTCATTGTGAGCTTTTTTCCCCCCCAAGTATATATCATTCTAAAAATAAAATGAGTGAACATCACAAATGCACACAGAAAAAATGAAGACTTACAAAGCTGTGTTTCAGTTCAACATGACATTTTAGTTTGGGTTTCAGTCCCTTTGTGTTGTCAGTCTTTACAACTCTCTGGGTATTCATGCTATATTTTTCTCATGAACATCTATCTATTCATTCTAAAGTTCGCTTCTGTTGCATCTGTCAAAATATGGCTGACATCATATTATCTCTGAGCAACAAAAAATCCATGTATTTATTTATCTTAACCACACATATTGTGAACCACTTGTAACAACTCCACAACCCACTTTTACATTACAACCCAGCAAATTGAATCTGTAGAATAAAAAAAATATCTAGAAATCTATAATATCCAGAGCGCTAGATTGATTAAATTGCATAATCGTGTAATTTAATAGTCAATAGTTAGATCTGTTATGCCTGAGTGTAACTGCAGAGTTTGTATGCTATTGAAAATGGTCAATATTATGACCTGTTGTTTATATCCTTTATAAGTCACGATCTTTATATTTTCTATTGTATTTTTTTGACAACACTTCAATTAGTCAATCAGTGAAGCTTGGTTCCTGAAATTCATTTTAATACCAGGTAGGGGTGGACAATCCCACCATCTTACACTGTGATTAATATTAATTTCACATATGAACTGCTTTTTTTTTTTTTTTTTTTAGTCATTAGTCACTTTTAAATTGACCCTCAAATTGCGGGAATATAACTTGTGCATAAAAATGTACCTTATGGAAAAACAACAATTTCGCCGAAACTTGTTTTTCGATTAAAAGTTTTTGTGCTGGCAAGAGGTGGTTTTTCAGGCATAGCACAAATGTTAAATCACAGAAAACTGCAATGGAAAGACCTTTTTCCGCAACTAGAGTCACGTTAATTAAAAAAAAAAAAAAAAAAAAAAACGGGGCTGTTGACAGATGTTACAAGCAAAAAAGAAGAGTTTTTAAAGAAACATGGCACAGTATGTGTGGACACACCAGGAAACCACATCATTTTTTAATTTAGTACAGGATAGAGGGGTAATATATAGTAATAATGAATATATCTGTAAATCAACACGATATTTACATTATTTGCCATGTTTATGGAATGACTTCTCGTGTCGATAATAAATAAATCATCGCATTTGTGATTTAATGGAAAAACCAATGTTTTTATTTTAATTTTTTTTACATTTAGTAAATATCGGTAAAGTTTTGCACATATGTCCAATGGAAAAGCCACTACTGTTGATTTTCAATTATCTTTTTTTCAGTGCAATTACAACATTTTCCAGACACCATTGCAGGAATCAGATGAAACAAACTTTTCTTATAACTTATCTGTATTTCACAAGATGCAAGATTCAAACTGAGAATCCTAATTTTACCTCAAAAGATCATCACATGACCTTTTGGCCATACTGCTCAGCCCTAATACCAGCGTTTACCTCTCCACACGCAAATATTCCTCTGACATCCTTTGCAAAGACGGTGTTAACACATAGTGACTAACACTACCTAATAAGGTTGTGAATGGTTTAAATAAATACCAGACCAGAGAGAGTTTAAGAAAGACACGGAAACTCCTCTTGTGGTTGAATGACAGCGTTACAAATAAATGAGATATGACGTAAATTTGCAAAGACCGTGCATTTAAGCTATTTCACATGAAGTGCTTTTGAGCTTTGTGGTTGCACGTGAATAAAAAAAACATATATCAAATAATTTCAGCACATTCAACACTTTGTTCATGTCCGTCAATCCCAGTAAAAACCGTGTTAATGCGCATCAACCTGTTCAACCTACGCACTTTTGTGAATGTATGCATACTTCGATAACAGGTTGGTGCTGAGGTGTTGTTTCCTTTCTGACGGATCTCCTTATTATTCTAATCTACATCTATCTCTCCAGTGAACGGTTGGAGGATGCATCGCTATAGAAACACAGCTCACCTCAGTGCGGTTCAAACTCTAATTTAAGACCAGGCGGCGTGTTGAGCCTGAGGAGAAACACGGGGGACAAAACACTTGTGTGTATGTGTGTGTCTGCCCACATGAGTCAGTCTTTGCTAACCTTTATCTCTCATATCTTCAAACTATTATTTGTTATTCACCTCAGTATGTATTTATTGCTACAATTGCTTGCATATTTATTAAGGCTCGGTGACTCATGTCTGGTGCTGCTCTAATTATCAGCCATTGTTTTCCCCCTGTGTCCTATCAAACCTTCATCGCCTTGTAAAATGTGGTTAGTAATATCATCCAACACCTTTAAACTCAGGCAGAGGTTAGAAAAGGCCAGCACACACACATAAATACAGAGAACACACTTTTTTCTGTGTTGCATAAGCCCTGGTGGGCAGTTGTTTGGCTGTATGGCTCAGGTGTTTCAGTGCCAGACAAAAACCCTCCCTGGAGAAAATATACACATGTACACAAGCACTAACGCACACATGGACACAGGCTGCAGTGTTTGTTATGAAGCTACTTTAGGTACCAGCTATCCTCTCATCTCTATCCTTTGTTGACATGCACGTTTAATGTGTGTAGAACAAAGACGGGTGGCAGATGGCTAAAAACATCTTGCCAACCTCCAGGGTAATCGAGAACATTATGTGTCCTATTTTACGTTAATCAGCTTCCAATGTAAAACTGAACCGCTTAAACGTCTTCGCATTAATGCTTAACGAGTGTCGATAGGGGTAAAGAATATCGACTCCTCTCATCCTGTCTTTGCTTTGTATCTGTTTCTTGCTCCAATTTTTACGTGACTTAAGCCTTGTTTTATTGCGAAACCTGGAAATTCCAGAGCAGCATCTTTATGAGACCTGCAGTGCATCAGTACGAAACTATAACATCATGTCACGCAAAAACCGGCCACTGACTTCGCTCCATAACTCAACTGTTCCTCTGTAAAACATTCCAACTACAAACTTGTGTACATGAGGGTACAGCTGGACAATAAAACTAAAATTAACACAGGATCGCTTTTTAAAGAGTATAATGGTTTGATAAAACGTCTTTGTAATGTTCATAGACACATGCAGGGCTTAATTTGAGCCGGATCCAGACGGATCAGGGACCGGCACCTCCGCCATCGGATCCGGAACCTATTTCATTGGATCCGGCACCTCTATGAAAAAATAAATAGCCTAAATGGGGGGAAAAAAAGTGTTTATTGTTATCTGTCTTGTTAATCTTTATTCCTCATTGAAGTTACACAAAAATCTTGTGTCCAGATGCATTTTAAGGGAAATTTTAAGGCAAATACAGACATAACAAGGACAGTCTAAAATACTTAAAAAAGCTTTAAATGTACCTTAATGTCCAAAAACCGCGATCAGGATCATCCCACTTTTATGGATGTTATATGCATTAAAGGTTTTCCTCTCCATAGGCGCACATTATAATAAAAAAGCTTCATGTAGCTTAATGTCTGAAAACAGTGACCAAATTATGCATGGACATCTCTAATCATGTCCACTTTTACATCTGCAAAAATCTAAACGAAAACCCCAATATTATGGATGCTGTCCACGTTAAGCCTTATTTTTCTGTTAATAAAACACTTTTTTGGGGTTGGAGAGGGATAAGGAGCTATAAAAAAAATGCAGGTATTTTGTGTTTTTCTTCTCTTTTTTATTGATTTAGGTATGACTGTCAATTGTAATGATGCATTTATGCATGTGTATATGTGTGTACATGTTGTTATACGTATATCTATAACTATTAAAATAAATAAATAAAAACACTTTCCCTTCAGCACCGTGCATTTGAGTCCAGTCATTCACTCCATCTTGACAATTTATATACAAGAGAGACCCTTGTTTTGAGTCACCAGAGCCCCCCCTCTGCGTTCCCACTTTACAAATTAAGCACTGGACACATGCCCTTTTTTGTAGTTTTTCACAGTTTTTCCAAGTGTTCATCAACAATAACTAATTGCTGAAACTTCAATCAACCATCTGGACTCTTCAACATTTACTCTGGAACACAAATCAGTTTTAAAACCTAAAAGAAATACCACAACATTAGCAGTCGAATAATTAGCTTCATCTGAGATCAGGGTTTGGTTAGTATAGGTTTATCTGTTTGTTTCATAAAACTATTAAAGTCTGAAGCAGGTCTCGGAGGAGCAATCTGATTCATGTTTAATTCTTGTTGCTCTTTCTAACGTGATCTTTAGGACAGGCTGTCTGCACTGTTATTTGCAAGTGGTTAGATTTGTTTTGTGCATCCAGACATCACTGATCAATTGTACCTGTAAGGGATGTTATGGTAATAGAATCAGTTCCCACAGGTACGTGTTCAAGCCAGCAGAGAGGTTACTGTGGTGTCTTGGATCACATCCACATGGGGTTTGGATCCATTTCTTTTTTTTCTTTTTTTTAACAGGCTTTCCAAAATCTATCTGGAAATGAACTGCCCGAACAATAATTTTAGATACAAAAATCCAGACATATAGAAAATGGAATTTGCAGTAATAAATATAAAGGAAAATACTGCCCTGGTCTTATATTAAAGTCATTCAGACTACAGGGCTGGGCAATCAAACACTCATACAATGTGATCAACCTTCATTTCTCATCAGATCTATTTTTCAGAGGGATCGATCAGATTGTTTCATTAAAAAATCAATCACAGCGCTTTCATTACTGTCCCATTAAGCTAACGTTTGTTTTAAATGTAATTACAGTATGGAATTTTACAAAATGTTGCACAAACTATATGGGTTTGTAGCATCACTATCACTAGCACAAGTCTCTATATGTTGGCAAGTTTAAATCAGTAAATTCTGACTCAAATTTAATGTCATTCAATCAATAGACATGATAGAACAAAAATACTTAACCAGGTCTCTGTGTTTGTAGCATAAAGATAAAATATTCAATAAAATATATAAAACCTAAAGAGAATAGAATAATAACTACAATAAAATGTGCTAAAATATAATACAATATACCTCTGAATATGTACAATATTGCACAATATACAGTAATAGTTAAAGGTGGTGGTGCATATAAGCAGCAACAGTTTAACAGTGGGAATAAAGTGACAATAGTGACTGTAGCAGCACTGAAACTTTAACGTATGTCTGCACTACAGTGTTCGGCTTGCAGAGTTTGTGTAACATGTTATTTCTCTAATGCTGAAGAAATAATGACAGAATTATCATCGGTCCATCAGCTGTGGACTCACTGAACTCCAACGTGCACTGAATCTGATTTGCACAGATGTAGAGATATGCTAGTGTGAAAATATTATTTATTCATTATGAAATGGCACAAAACAGGGAGTCGCAATCTATGTAATTAATAGAAATGCTGCAGCTGTATGCACTGAAATATGAGGAGTCATGTTTAGCTCATTGTAGTCATAATTGTCAGAAAATAACAACAAAAGCCACCGCATGGTGTTTGATCAATGACAGTGGATGGACACACCTGGTTTATGTTCAGTTAATGATATATTTTGCTGAAAAAAGTCATTTTTTCTTCAGGTTTCTTTGTTTCTGATATAATAGCCTTTGGATTTCCTCTGAGTTTTTATGCACGATTAGTGAAATATAGAAAAAATACTTGACTTTTACTGAAGAAACGCAAAATAAAGAGGATAGTACTACAATAAAAGTTGATAAATCACTTAAGAAAGGGTGAATATAGAGAAAAATCAAAGCAGCACCGGCTCTTTATGGGTTAAAACATCATATGATCTTCTTCTTATCACCAATCCTTATCTCTCTATGTGTCTGATTAACTCCTGATGTCAGTAAATCTATATTGGGCTGCTGCATGTCTGTGTAGGTTCTATGTCAGACACATCATTGTAATCCTGTGCATTTAACCAGATGGCAACCAGCCTTTCCCAGCATACAGTGGGGACGGTACATGGTGTATCCTGATAGGTCATCTAACACATGGTCATGGCTTATAGGCCTAATATATTCAAGATGTGTTCATGAGATAAAATGAGAATGACCATATTTGCTAGTGGCTCAAGTCTACGATTTAGCTCATTCCAGTGGTTCCCAACCTTTTTTGGCTCGTGACCCCATTTTAACATTACACATTTCTGCTGATCCCCGATATTCAAAACAGAGACATTTCTTTTGCTAAAATTAGTTTGTTTTTGTTTTGATCATGTAATAGTTTGCTATACTATGTTGCAAATAAATGTTAATTTTAGACGACATTTAGACTATATAATGTATATTCTGTATGAATGGGACTTTCCCGTTGTCGGACTAATAAAGGCATATTTTATCTTATTATTATGGACGGAGGCAGAAAAGCCAGGTGTAGATTACTGCACAAAGGGAGAATT
>JAPTMW010000003.1:22650282-22668846 GCA_029822955.1 Ostorhinchus angustatus
AACATAAAAAAGTGCAGCACAGATCATTCAGAGGACATTTCTAGTAATGTGCTTAATAGGGCTGCAAATAACAATCATTTTCACAATTTTTACTAATCGATTCATCGGATAAACACAAAAGACTAAATTCTCAAAGATCGGTATTTAACCCAAAACAATACAGGCTGCAGACAAGTCACTAATGATTATGTCCCCACAATGGCTTTGGGTTTAGTTAGCGAGCACTAGCCCGCTACATAGACTTAGCTATGGCTAAAGTAGCAACTAGTAAGCTACAATCTTCAATCAGCTCTGGTTATAAGCTATCTATCAGACTAGTGTGGTATGTATTAGATCTAGTCAATGATAGGTAACATTAGTCTGGTGGCCTGATAAACAGAGATGGATGAAAACGTTATCATTATGACAATAGTGTTTAAGTAGCTAGCGTGCTAAAGTAATCACGACACGTAGGTTATCTTAAGCTAGGTTTACATTATGTTCGCAGTGGCCACAGCAGCTCTGTTTGTCAGAAAACGTAGTGCGCCTTGGGATTTTCACCATTTTTTCTCCATATTCAAGTTTTGTTACATAAATGGTGCAATACATTTTGGGCAAACGGGGCTGCTGTGGCCACCGGGAACATAATGTAAACCTAGCTTTAATAATCTGGCGTCCGAAGCGTCAGCCACGCTGCTCTGTGTTTTCCTCTGTTACACTACACAGAGTGCAGGCATACCTCAATACTAACATGCTCAACACCCAATGAATCCACTGCCAAATTCGTTGCCAGCTCTTTTAAGAATTGATTTGGATAGATTTAATCGATTTGTTGTTGCAGCACTAGTGCTTAAGAGGAGACGACGATACAGGGATTATTAATTTCACATTACACTCAATAACAACCAACCTCAAATAACCAGAATAAGTGAAAGCCATATATTGCAGAGGGATTCCAATAGTGAAGTCAGGGAAGATTTATGGCAGAACGTTATCTCAAACATAGGCTGGGCTGAAATAAATAAATAAAATCATATATATAGACATCATTTCACAACACTGAAACTGTGATCTAACCCAAGACAATGCTGAAAATGTAGCAAGTAAGTTGGCACATGCATGTCTTTTGGGATTGTCCCTGAATTTCTATTTTTTTTTTTTTTTTCCTCTTGGAGAAATGTGCTTAAAAAACTTGCAAAATGAACAAACTCCAAAACTTTGTTTGCTGTGGAATAAATCTCCCATGCCACCAGGGCTTTCTACAGCAGAGTTTGGGCTCCCAGTAACTGGTTTTAAAGAAGCAGACAGGCTTATTCTGTGTTAAATGGAAAAATCCACATAGACCACAGTGTGCATGGTGAGTTAAACCTATGACAAAGACGGATTCTTTCAAAACTCTGTCAAGGCCTGGAGAAAAACAAGCAAAATCTGGTATTATATTGTCACTTTCCAGCTACAATGAGAACACGGTACTGGGTAAAAAGACCATAAAGTACATAAATATAGACATTAAATGTGAAAATCCTTTAATCTCTTCTCATGTAGCCGTCTCACTTTAAAGCAGTGGCGCGCTGTGCATTTCACAGTTAAGCCTTCAGTGGTGTTCTACCTGGTGTAGCCACCTTTTTATATCAATACTGTACAATCAATACAAAAATGCAATACAACAGAGTGTTTCATCACAGACAGGTATCACACACAGTAAGAATGAATGGCACTACTAAAGCAGGAAACCCCATGAAAATAATTCAGCAGGCCAAACTTCGCCTCCACATACTTCATCTTAAGCAGAAAAATCTATATTTACTTCATAAAGTGACAAAAAACTATTAATAAAATACATCATACTCACCAAAAATACTGCATATTTTTTAATGTCTGTGGCCAAATTCTTTTCTTTCTCTCTGTCAGCCATTGTGTGTCAGGAAAACAGCTACTAAATCTGAGCATGCTCTGAATATTATGTTCTTTGACCGCCCAATTAAATGATGTTAAATGCCAGTGTTATTGTACACCAGCTAGATCAACTCCATGTAGCCAACATGAAATCTGATTGGTCGGAGCAACAGGTTCACTCCATTTATTTGACATTTCAGATCCTGTACTGTTGTCTCTGAAGGTCTAAAGGCAGATTTATTCTGCCCGGCAACACTTGATGGCTGAAATATGATTGGACAAACACTCTAACTTACCCATTCATAACTGGAAGCAGTGCGACCAAGAGGCAAAAACTACAAAATATAGAGAAAGGATTATTGGGCGTAATTTAAAGGGGTCATATTTTGCTAAACCCACTTGTCTTTGGTTCATTTATTTGTGTATTTGGACCCTAATAATTAAAAAAGTTTGATTTTGAACCCTCCAGGTGCTGCAAAGCTATCTTTATATTCATTTTGGCACAAATCGAGTGTGTTTCTACACCCGTTTTAATTCCTGCTTAATTTGTTGCATCTATAACTAGTTACATCATAACATTTGCACATAAAAGGTCAAGACTTCCAACGAACATTTCTCCGATTATGACATAGTTGTTTGTCAGCAGCAAACATAATTGTTTGTCAGCAGTTGTAGTCCACACTGAAAATACATCCAAACTTCAAGCCAATTACCTAAAATGTTCAGTTGTTGGTTGAACGGGACAGAGCAGCACAGTCAACAACCTGGAGGGGGTGGGGCCTGAAGCGGCTCATGTGTATTTAAAGGGCCAGCGCTCAAAATGACCTTTCTGGTGTCATTAGTCAGAAATAGGTTTGAAGATGGACCTGTGGAGTTGAATTAATGAAGAAATCAGACCCACGCATAACATTTACAGTTTATGTACACCACAGGGAAATGTTTGAAAATGCATAATTCCATTTTTAAAAAAGCCAAATATCACTCCTTTAATACATCTTCAGGGAACAAATATAAAAATGGAGGGACAAAATATCAATCAGTATTTCTGATTCTTCAGGCAGACAAGGTCCATTACAGTTATAGATACTGACCTATGAACATATCATGGTGTTAAACATGGAAGATATGCATTAAAACATTTCTGAAATGCTTCACATGGGAGGGAACTGAATATCACTGGTGATTCTTCGGTCTGAATATAAACACTCCACATTACTCTGCTTCATAAATACAGCTATTATAATGAATCATTTACATGCTGCAAAACCTAACAATAAAACAAATCATTACATGCGCAGGTGCACAGCGGTTCCATGGGAATAACTTGATGCAGAATACGAGCTGCTTCTCAAACGCACACTTCCTTGTGCCTCATCATTATAACCTAAAACCACTTTGTGCTTACACATACGAAATTCATAAAGCCTCTCCAGGTAGATGCTACTCAAACTCCTAACACATCAAAAAAAGGATGCTGGAGGAAGGGATTTTTCCTGGAGGTTTTTGGCCTCTCTGAAAGTGTAGAATGTGGAAGTATTTTTGGGACATTAATTTTCAGTGTTACACTTATGGAAACATGGGTAATTAGTGCTTTAATCATCACGCAGCTGTATGCAATCTGGGAAAATGCACTACCACAAAATCAGGGTTGATAATGAGGATGATTACCAAGGGCACATACATATTTATTTATTTAACTATTTATTACTCACATGTTTCAGATCTTCACTCTCAGAGGTGATTGTATAATTAGCAGTAGATACTTGACTGACCTGTTACTAAGCTCCTCTGTACAACAACCACTGTCCACTCATATTTGACCAACCTTCAGCACAGAACAGCCATCAAACAAGTCCAACCACAGAAATCTACAACATTTTGAAGCGGCGTGTTGCATTTTGCCACATTTCCAAAACCAAAACCTCATAAAAATGATGGATATGTATTAAACAACATCAGCGGATCGATGTTACTTCTCTTTCCACAATATACTCAGAGCTACTGAAGACGTCGCTGCAGTATCAACATGACTAATCAGGTTATGTTTTTCACGTCTTTTACTACTTTTTCCACCTCATTCTCAAAAATTGAGCTGAAATGCACGGAGGTGACGACCATTTTGATACTGGTGACATGCAGCATATGAGACAAGAAATACAGCCTGATGAGCTGTTTCACACAAAATTAGATGTTGCTTTGGTATCTTCACAGCAAACAGTGACTTTCTTGACAAGTAAAATTGTCTTGTAAAATTACAAACGTCACATGAGTAAAAGGAAAAAATAGTCTCCTTCCATTGGCCACAATTCCTCCGCAGCAGTTAAAGAAAATGTGTCTTTACCTTTTCTTCAAATTTTCCTGTATTTTTCCTTTGCATGGTGTAATATATGCACTAAACCTCTATAAGTACACACCTGTCTTCTGTAACTGTATGTACACATACTGCATGTACTCATGGGGAGACAGAGGGCAACCCTGTCTACAACCTCTATTTAAGAGAAAATAACTGGACTGAATGTTATTAGTGGTAATGCTGGCACAAGGGTCTGTGTAAAGAAGGCGTATCCATGATATAAAACTTTCACTAAAACCAACTTTAGCCAAGACTGTGAATAGATAACTCCATTCAACTCGATTAAACGCCTTTTCAGCGTCAACTGATATTCCTACTTCAGGCATAACTGTTGTTTCTTTTGAGTAAATTACATTTAATGGAGTACGAATATTATAATAGAGATGACGCCCCTTTATAAAGCCGGTTTGTTCCTCTGAAATGATTGCTGGTAGAACCTTTTCAAGTTGGTGAGCCAAGGCTTTTCAAGAATCTTTGTATCCACATTCATTAAAGAAATTGGTCTATAAGAAGTACACAGATCAGGATCTTTGTCTTTCTTTAAGAGAACGCTAATAGAAGCTTGTCTTAGTGTAGGAGGGAGAGAACCAAGGGATAGAGATTCTTCATAAACAGAAAAAAGAAGTGGAATAAGTTTGGCATGAAATGCTTTAAAAAATTTGACTGGAAACCCATCAGGTCCTGGGGCTTTGTTATTTTGCATGTTTTGTAAAGCTGAATTTAGTTCTTGAATAGTCAGTGCAGAGCCTAATTGATTATTCATTTCTGAATTTATAGAGGGAAATTGAATTTCATCTAAAAATACATGCATGTCAGTTAGATCTGATGGGAGTTCAGATTTGTACAGAGATTAATAAAATGATGAAAAAACAGAGTTAACGCTTTCCAGATCTTCCTGCAATACTCCCGATCCATCCTTAATGCGAGGTATTAAACGTGAGGCTGTTTGACGACACAACTGGTGAGCTAGTAGCCTACTGCACTTATTGCCATATTCTAGTATCTAGAACGGGAGTGGAGTAGCAAACGTTCTGCTTCATTAGTTGTGATAAGATCCAGTTCTGTTTGTAAAGTCACTCGGCATTTTGAAAGATCGTCAGTTGGGGCAGTTGCAAGTTGTTGTTCCACTGATTATAGATCAGATGTGAGTTTCTGAATACTTAACATCCTTAATTTTCTAATATGTGCAGAGTATGAGATTATCTGGCCTCATAAATATGCCTTTAAGGACTCCCACAGAAGCACTTTAGAAATGGGATTGGAATCAGATTGAATAAGAGCAACAAAATCCTCTATTGCACTTATGATAAATTTATGGAATTTGTGATCTGATAAAAGTGAGGTATTAAATCGCCAACGGGTGGAATAACGAGGTCCAGGGGAAAGCTGAAGATCTAGAGACACAGGCACATGATCTGAAATCTCCTTCCATCATGTCACAAAAAAAGCCAGAAATGCCCATTTCTTCTAAACTTCCCCTCTTCAGATCCATTTATCCAATTTATTTTGTTCAACTCCATAAATGTCGTTGCCTGAACTGTATCCAGTGGTTCAGTTAATCCACCATTAAGGAATATGACATGCTTTTTTTTCATGAAGTATATAAACAATATTTAGCTTTTATTCTTATAGATACTATTGAAGGAGGAATTCAGGTTCTCAGGAAAATCGCCACTTATCAATTAATCGTTAATCGATCGATAAGGTCAACCAACTAATGATTAATGAATTAATCAATAATTTGCATCCCTAGTGCATATACATTAACTAGTAGGATAGGCACATGAAATATGGTACCTAAAACTATCAGATATCTGCCATCTTTGTCAGAAATCGTATTAGTGAGTGTAAATGGAACAGATTTACCGATCAAAATGGCGACCCCTCTGACCTTAGAGTGATATACTTCAGCAACCCAGGGACATTTCAGTCTAACTTGATGTCTGATCCTGTAGAAAAACAATGTCAGGTTTCAAGCGTTTTAAGTGGGAGAACACCCTACACCGCTTAACAGCACCTCCTAAACCTTTAATATTCCAGCTGATAAATCTTACACCTGAGCTTGTAATATTAGCCATGTGATGTGAGAATTAAAAACAGATGAGGCAACCAAGTTCCCAACCCCATGTTCCAGGAATGAGAAGAGAGGAGAGGGAAAGAAAAAGGGGGGAAAAAAAGAACAGAAACGAAGAATTAACTCACCACAAATCCCGCAACCACTCTGAGGTGGGGATGTAGCCGGGGGAGCAGGCCTCGTTAGCGTAGCCACCGGATTATTCGTATTTTTTTGTTTTGGAGGCATACCTACATGAAGTACAGTCACACCGAGCTTGTGGAGTCAAGATATGATATAAAGTTAGTGGAGATGCCCTATAATGCTTTTTTGAGAAAGTTTTGCAGGAGCTCCCGCAGGCACGTCCTACTCCATTTGTCGCTAAGCTGGAAGTCCAACCTGGCCTTTCTGAGCGTTCTCAGAAAATAGAGCTGTTGTTGTGCCTTTATTTAACCAATGAGTTTGTGTTTGTTGACGAGGTGAGATAATGAGATATGTATGTACAGTAGGTGTCCAAGTATTTAAAGCTGCTGACCATCTCTACTTCTCCTCCATTGATGTACAGAGGTCTGCGGTCATCCTGCTTCTTCCTGAAATCCACGATGAGTTCATTTGTTTTCTGGATGTTGACAATAGTTTAATTAGTTAATCTAAATTGCCCATAGGTGTGAATGTGAGAGTGACTGGTTGTTCATCTCTATATGTCTATATGGGCAGCATTAGCTCAGGAGGTAGAGCAGGTCGTCCAGTAAGGAAGGGTTTGTGGCTGCTCTGTCCTAGTCATGTGCTGTTGTGTCCTTGGGCAAGACACTTCACCCTCCTTGCCTCCAGTGCTGCTACTCACACCGGTGTATGAAAGTGTATAGTATGAATGTTCGGTGGTGGTGGGAGGGGCCGTAGGCATGAATTGGCAGCCTCACTTCTGTCAGCCTGTCCCAGGGCAGCTGTGGTTACAAATGTAGTTTACCACCATCAGAGTGCGAATGTGTGAGTGAATGAATAATGGTTCCACTGTCCGCGTTTTGAGTATGCGCTCATTGAAAAAGCGGATATAAATCTAATCCATTATTACTATTATTATTATTATTAGTAGTAGTAGTATTATGTCATCCCTGTGATAAACTGGTGACATGTCCAGCCCCACCCCAGCCACCTTCGCCCAATGGTAGCTGGGATAGGCTCAAGCACCCCCGCAACCCTCTTGAGGACAAAGCAGTTCAGAAGATGAATGAATGTTGAGAGCCAGTCCATACACCGCTGTCAGCCTCTGTGCATCCTCTCTGTAAGCAGACTCATCTGTATCTGTGATCAGACCCACTGCTGATATGTTGTCTGCATACTTGATGATGGTATTGGTGTTACGAGGGTAGTCATGTGTGTAGAGACAATAGCAACAGGAACGGGCTCAACACTCAGCCCTGGGGGGCCCCTGTGCTTAGGCAGAGTACTCTATCTACGATCTATGTGATCGAAGTATGTACAGAAAGATGAACACTGTGACAAACGTCCAAAAGTGAAGCCAGAATATATTGCCTACAACACATTACAGGTCTTTCTTAGAGCCAGTGCTTGTGGGCTTGTGCAGACGGATACCTCACACCATAAAATGGAAAGAAAGAGTAAGTTAGTTCTGACCTACTTTACAAACATGGTGAGACAGAACCTACAAAGCCCGGCCAGAAAAAGTCTCCACCTGGATTCAACTCAGCTAATAATTCAGATCCTTCCATCGGATAATTACTGCAGTGATTAATATGTTTCATCTGCAAGAATTTATTTAACCTTTTATCTGATGCAGTGAGGAGCTTCTCATTTTTTAAACAACCATCAGTTTGATAGAGAGACTAAATATCAGACTATGATTGACCCTGTTCCAGAGTGGTGGGTGTATCAGGATGAGAAAAGAGGTGGATGAAGTGATCACCCAACATGTCTAGTGCCTACAGTACAAGCCTAGGGGGGCAGTGTTATGATCTGGGTTTGCTTCAGTGACTCAGGTCTAGATTTAGTAATAATATGTGTCCATTAAGTGATGAAAATAAATGTGACAATACATAAGCTAAAGTGTGTACTGCAAACAAAACTAGGTGGTCCAATGAAATTGAAATTGTGTATGTAACTTTTGGCCAGGCAGTCTACCACTCTGTAGACTAATAAAATATAATTATACATTTATTGTCTGCAATTATATTACCCTAAATAAATAACCTTAAATAGGTTGTTTGCGGTTTATAAGTCTGATGGTTATTTTAACTAATGATGATCAGGTTCATTTACTTTGAACTTCTCTAGTGGTGTTTTTTTTTTTAGAAATATCAGTACTTTGTTATGTTGCTACATACACATTGTTGTAACAAGAATTTATAACATCACCAGCTTGGAATTAGTGGGACTCATATTTATGGCCCAGCTGTCACTGATACACAATGCTCTCTTTGTTTTTAAATTGTTAAATTAAAACTGGAAATGTCCTGTCTCCCATGGAGACATTACTTAACAGAGTTTACTTCATGAGAGTGACTATGCCAGTATGTATTAAGAGGAAATGATATCCTAGTGCAACAGCCCCAGTATCAGGTATGAAAAGACCTGAAAAAAAAAGGAAAAAAAGGAATGAGGGTCACGAAAATTTGCCATTGACATAACATGCTGTTGGTATTGATACTTATACAGACTAACGCCCTCATTTCGATCTCAGCGTCCCCCTCTCGCTCTCTTGTTCCAAACACCCCACAATGGTGACCCAATGCCCCCTGGGGGGCCGAACCACCCCCGTTGAGAAACACTGACATAAACACTGAGGGACTGCAGTTTGAGGGTGGTTTTCTCTATTAATTCAGAGGTCAAGCTGCAGGTCATATGTACTGTTTTCTGCACTCTTATACACTATACCTACTCTGGATCTGTAGACCAGATATCTGCAGCCCAAGGTTCATAGACATCGTTTGCCTGCCTCATATCATCAGCCCTCGTTGCATACTTGCCTAATTGATACTTTTGGCCAGGATGACATGGTGATGCAGTGGTTAGCACTCCAACACCAGCTGTCCTTTCTGTTTGGAGTTTTACATGTTTGTGTGGGTTCTCTCTGGGCATTCCGGCTTCCTCCCACCATTAAATTGTCAATAGTTGTGATTATGAGAGGGACTGGTTGTTCGTCTCTATATGTCAGGCTTGCAATGAACTGGTGACATGTCCAGGGTGTACCCCGCCTTTGCATAAAACGTAGTTGGGATAGGCTCCAGCACCCCCCTGACCCTCCTCAGGTTAAAGCAGTTGAGAAGATGAATGAAAGAATGAATATTTTTGGCAGATGATATGGGTGTCAGTTTCCATAATGTTCTTAGGTTTGAAGCACAACTAGGTTACAGGTGGTTTTATACCAGGGTTTTTCAACCTTGGGGTTGGGACCCCACATGGGGTCACCTGGAATTCAAATGGGGTCACCTGAAATTTCTAGTAATAGATAAAAAAAACACACAAAAAACTTTCTAATAAAAAAATATATGATGCATTGAGACAATCACAATCCATAAAAGACATGACAAACTCTGAAGCTGAAACTGAAGCACTGTGGTACTGTTTATCTGTCAAATGTTCATTGTGGTCGGTTTAAGATGCTCCAGCTCTTTTGTAATTCATAGTTTGAGTTATTGACTGTACATATCCTGACCAAGGAAATTAAAATGCTCACTTTGTGCAGTAATCTGAACCTGGCTTTTCTTCCTCTGTCCATAATAAGATACAATATATAGCCTAAATGGCATCTAAAATTAATGTTATTTGGTAACAAACTATTACATGATCAAAAACAAATCACTTTTAGCAAAGAATGTCTCAGTTTGGAATGTATGGGGCCGCCAAAAATTTGTGATGTTAAAATGGGGTCACCAGCCAAAAAATGTTGGGAACCACTGTTTTACACTATCATCCAATCATGGACAGAAACATCCTCTTCATCTGATATTTGTATTATTGTACAATGCAAAGTGCACTTGATTCTTCAATCTCCTGTATTGAGCAAACTCTTCTCACAAGCTCATTCCAGTAAATGTTTCCTGTGTGTTACATCCAGAGAGTCTTCTGAGAGTTCTTCAGTCTTCATTGTCTTTCTTCACCTGCTCACAGATAAAGTCCCCATCAGCTTCGATTGCCTCATTAGCTGGAGAAATTTTCAGTTCAATTGAAAAGTGACTCTTTCGCATAATGTGAGGGTCACATCTAATATATGTTCTGTATTATTGTTTAAACTCATAATGAATCACCATAATCGTGGTTGCAAACAACCTGTTATATACAACACACCTTTAAGGATCAGTATGGACCTTAATGGTTTGAAAAATCTCCATAGACACCTGTGAAATATGACCTGAAATATTTGTTCCCCTGACTCTGTATTGCTTTTGGAAACTGAGATTTATGATTGTAATCAGCTTAAAAAGTTGACAGAGTTGTGTTTTATGGCTCAGGTGTGGCCCAAATGAAAAAAGCAAGCTTCTGTTTAATGCAAAGGAGCAAAATACACATTTTTCAAAAATTCTGCGAGTTATTTACTTTCATGATAGATTTGTAATACTGTTTTGCCTCAGACCAACCTACCAACATACACAGATACAGTATATACTATATAGCATTAGACCTATCAGATCTATCAAATTCAAACCCTGCATTTTTCATCCTCAAGAGCACAAAATTATATTATAAAACCATGTACGCTTAACCCGCTTAAAACATGACACAGTTTCTCACAGGCATCAATTAAAACACCCATCTCAGGGTCAACCAGCAGCTTCCAGTTTTTTATGGCCAAATGTCTTAACACATGAAGACAAGGCTGAAACACAGTAGAGAGCATGACTTCTAAAGGAGCAGTGCTGATGTGTTCAAGGTCAGCAGGGTTATCCCAGTGGAAAAAATACTTCCATCACTCATGGAACTGATTAAAAAAAACTAATTTAGCTGCAATTAACAGAACTGTCGCAACAAGTCATCATTTAATGAAACATGCAATGAATCCACAAAGGCTGTTTCCTGTTGATTTGAAATGGAGCAGCTCCAGGTTTTGTGTGTGTGTCATTATGAAGCATCTGTTCGATAAGCAAGTAACAAAGGGAAGAAGGGCCTGCACCGCCCGGTCTGGATACAATCCATCAACACGCATCATGAACTGTGTATGTGTGTGTGCTTCCTGCTGATGGGGGTGGGGGCTCTCGTCTCAGAAGTGATTAGGGAGCGTTTTCGGCTCAGAGACATGTCATGAAGGAGAGAAGTCAAACGACGCTCCTTAACACCCACACACACTCGACGCGGCGCAGCACAGTTTGACCCTAGTCTGTTGTCATCAGGATAGCTCGCTAATTAAGAAGAGCTGCTCTCATACTGACACACAGACACACACACTGACAGCTTGTCGCTTGTCTCCCAACCCGGGAGTCTCGTGAGGGGCCGGTGTATGTGTGTCAGAGTGCGTGTCGGATCACTGTTGTGCGACAGTTTCTTTTCTGACAAAGTGCTGTCTGTCGCTGTGAGAAGCTATAGAGGTAATCTGCTGTGAGTGTTTGTGCGTATATGTACATCGACGTTACCTTAATGCAGCAGAGTAAACAGGTGAAGGTATATTGCTTAGAAGTTCAATGTGCAAACTGGTGGGCTTACAGGACGTTTGTGTTTGAGCTGCTTATTTATTGAGGTTACCCAACTCCACCACTACAGTAGGTTAACTGTAGCCCCAGTTACTCATGGTTGCTGCCATCCGTCATGTATAAAGATGGACCCTAATGCTGTTTTCATTGTGTAAAATGGAAGGATAAACCCCGTGACCACAGGAGCTCCTATGTTGATTGTGTAACACAATATTAAGCCATTTGACATAATCAATCATTTTAATATCAAACCAGCTAGCCAGAAAGAGGATTATTTCAACACAAATGAGTGCCATGAAATCAACCTAAATATCATCTTTGGCAAATATGTTTAGGTAGGTCAAAGTCCCATAGAATAACACTGAGGGGGTATGAAATATGATCTATACAGTAGTTGGTCATCAGGAGGAGATCAATATCTTTTGAATTCACTGCTAAGAAGCCGCCATTTTGCTATAGAATGTATATGAATGGACAACGCCACCACTGGTTCATGGACTGCTGTTTTTAACCCAGGAGTTTGCATTTTGAACAATGCCATGTTGGCTCCAAGTGACCATATGTGGACATAAGTGCAGAGCTGCAAGTGTATGAGCTGGATGATGGGTAAGCCAAAGCTAACTTACTGACATTCAATAGTAGATATTTACACTGTTGGTGTGTATTCAGAAAAAATATTGATCAAGTACTGAGTTCAGCTCTGACATAAAGGTGCATGTTAGTTTGGCTGCCATTAAAGGCCTCACATGATGCAACAACTCAATCTGTCACCTGTCTCACAAAGCCATCATTTATTAATGCTAGTTCTTATCAGGTGGTGCCATAATTTAGTAGTCTAAAGATGTTAAATATCATCACAGAGGTTGTCTAATATTAAGCCAAATGTTTAAGTAAACTTTTTTCATGAACTGAGCCACTTCTACCATAGGATGCATTCTCCCACCTCTCTTCAAAGAAGCCAATGCTATGACATGTTTACACCCAGGCTTTGGCATCTCCACCGGTTTGATCATCTAAAAACCTACCTGTCCAGACACCAGATGCATGTTTACAGTCAGAGATGAACCATGGCACGGCAATATATGCTAATTATTACTGGGTGTGGTGTGTTTCTGACTGAATGTGCATATCAAGTATTTGGAACTCTAAGTTTCCCCCCAGTATTGGCTTATAAATGAAGATTTCTGAACTTTACATTTATCAAAAAGAAGAAATGGTAGTAAAGCGATAATTCACAGTAAGTGGTAGCATTAGCTCTACCCTCCACCCACCCACGATGCCAGATTTGTGATCAGTGGATAACATTTGACCACTTCTTTAATACATTCTAGGGAGGAAGCCCAGCAAAAAATAAATATTAACTTGACACTATGTTCGCTGCATAAATGTGAAGTGGCATTTTTCATTCTAACCAAAACAACTGTATATGGTCATCTCAGCCTGCCTAGTGCTGCAGATAAAAACTAAACTATAAAAGTAAATTTAATACTCCTTTTAAAAAATGTTTCATTTCTTTGTTTCTTTATTTTTAAATAACTACAGCGTGTTACCTACTGTCCTCACTGTTCTGATCCAGCTGGAGGAAGAGGAAGAAGGAGGCGGAAAGATCAGACCCAAATAGGGAAGAGACCAGAAAAGATCAAGGACAAAGCAATGAAAAGATGATGAATGAGATAATCATGAACAAATCCTGCTATCTGTTGCCCCTCCTCCTCCTCTCTTTCTCATTCTGTCTCTTTGAGCAAATTAATGTCTTCATAGTTGATATAATAAATTGTTGTACAGCTGTTTTGAGGCTCCTCACGGGAAAACACAGAGAGGAAGCGGGAGGGAGGAAAATAATCTTTGAACGGAACTGAACTGACAAAGAGATGAGAGAGGCTGTTTATGTGTATGTTTGTGTATGTGTTTAAGGGCATAAATGAGACTGAATTAGAACTACGAGAGAAGGCACTCATCCATATTAATAAACTGCGGCTTTCTCACTCGACTCCTGGGGCCAATACCTCCCCACTGTCTAATACATCAAATCCCATCTTTGATCACGTGGCTGTTTGTTGTCATAATTAACTTGAGTTCAGCCCTGTCTGTGGTATTTTCGCTTTATGACATTTGCTTGGCATTTCAACTTCATTACGACGGCGTCTGTCCCCTCTGCTGGTGGACAGTTGTGACAGGACACAAAACTCCACCACGGGTCAGGCTCTGGTTTTAATTTTGTCTGTGAGGATAAGCACTCACAGTTCACTGATATATTTGTGTTCCTGTCTTGGTTTTATTTGATGTTTAAGGAAATACATTGGTATTTTTGTAAAGAACACAGAGCAGGCAAGGTAAAGGTATCGTCATGAGCGACTGTTTCTGATTCACATCCATGATCCCATAAGCAGCAGCGCAACTGCACAAGGAGTCACTTTTTAAATAACTATAACCTCTAATTTCCATACACCTATAATATATTTACGTTCTATTAAGACTTGAAGGTACACATAATTAACGCTCTGTCCATTTGTGTGTATGTCTGCTGTGTGGGCTTTGACCATAGACTGTATATAAACTAGGGATGCAACGATATTCAATATTTTATTGAACGGTTCAATACGTCCTGTTCGGTTCAATACACAACGGCAAACAGCAGTATTTCGATACGCCTGTCATAAAACTTTAGTTATTAAAACTTGGTCCAACTTGCACATGCTGTGCGATTCCAGATACTCTGGAGTAAAGGCAGTAGACAGAGCAGTGTTGTTTTTCTCTTTCACTGTTCAGCCTTTACGTACTTCCGGTTTTCAAAACTACCGTGATATAGGTCTATTCCAGCTACCAGTAAGTGAAGGTAGGGTATACCGTGGACCTTCATGAGTTCATCACAGGGCTGACACACACATATACACACACATACACACATATATATATATATATATAAAATGAAAAACGCTAATAATGGCTACCTGTGCTAATTGACAGGCTGGCTATAATTCATTATGAATTAGTGATTATCAGCTGAGTAGGGTTGCCAACTCCCTAAAATAAAAAAAGGAACACCTCACCGGCAGAGCTGTCCGGCCGTTCGCTCGACCCGTTTCCTTTCACCCATCCCAGCATTGTGCGGCATTGTGACTCTCACATAATACGGAACAAAGTGCGTTCCTTTTCAGGTCAATAAGGAACGTGCAGTTTTATGTCCAAATACAGAACGATTCCGTTTTTCAAGGAACGGTTGGCAACTCTACAGCTGAGTTACACTAGTTATTGTAATTAACCACATATGTAAACTGACACTTTTGTTAGTGTAACCCCTTAAAACCAATTACAGCAGAGCAGCCTGTCAGGGAGAAAAACAAGAGTTATGGAGTAAACAAGGACTCTAAATGTCCAACTCGGCAGCTGACATGATGCTAGCTGTCAATCAAACCCACACAGTGCGGCAGACACTAAATTTATCATAACTTTTTGTTTTTTTTTCTCACTCTAAACAGGTGAGTTATATAATAGTGACAAATGAACCATTGGGACAAAACCAACACCAGACTGTAAAAATGACTGTGAAAAATTTCTATTGTAAAGTTGTTAATTTTAACATGTGGGTTTGACTCAATTTTAGAGCCAGCGCCTAGTGGACATTCAAGTTACTACAGATTTTGACACATTTTGAGCATTTGAAGTTCTTGTTAACTTAATTTTTTTTTCCCTTTTTTTTTTTTTCCTTTACTCTAGTTATGTATGAAAAGTCATGTTAACAATACCATTGGAGGATTTAACCATGGTACTTAAAGGGGTCATATTTTGCTAAAGCCACTTTTATTAGTTTTTGGTACATTAATTTGTGTATTTGGGGACCCCAATAGTTCAAAAGGTTTGGATTTGACCCTCAAGGTGCTGCAAAGATATTTTTATATTCATTTTGGCAATAATTGAGTGGATTTCTACAAGCCATTAATTAATTATGTCATAACATTTGCACATATTAGGTTAAGACTCCTGATGAACATTTCTCCGAGTACACCATAATTGTTTATCAGCAGCAGCGGTTGTTGTCCATGCTGAAAATATATGCAAACTTCAAGCTGATTACCTAAAATGTTCAGTTGTTGGTTGAACGGAACAGAGCAGCACAGCCAACAACCAGCCTGTCTGGTGTCAATACACAAAAATAGCGTTGAAGATGGACCTGTAGAGTTGAATTAATGAAGAATTCAGACCCAAGCAGAGCATTTACAGTTTATGTAGACCACAGGGAAATGTTTAAAATGCATATTTCCATTTAAAAAAAAAAAAAAAAAGCAAAATATCACTCCTTGAAGTTCATGGCGTATTTTTAGGGCGTGTGTAAAGTGTACAACACGACAAAGTGGACAATCGAACTTTGTGTCCAATATTTGTCCAATAACTGCTGTTAAAGTCATCTGTAAGGTTCAAGGTATCTTTATTATCCCCGAAGGGCAATTTGTTCTGCAGTCAACAGTACAGTCACACCAGGACACCACACAAAACACATACAAGTACAATAAATATGATAAAAACAATAAATACAATGAATAGAACCACATTCAAAGTAAAACTGAAACTTTTGACATTTCATGAGTATTTAGTGCTTTAAAATAAGATGAGATTAAATCAGTTTTATACACATTCAGTTACATAGGAGTTCTTATGGTTGAGCATTTCTTTTGTTCTTGTACAGCCGCAGCCCACTGCTTTCCACCTTTGTTGTTTCTTTTCTTTATATTTCTTTATACGTATTTCTTTTCGCTGAATTTTATTTCCCACATTATTTACTTTAAAATAATAATAATAACTTTATTTGTTTAGCACCTTTAAAAACTTAGTTTACAAAGTGCTTTGACAGCCAAGCAGAAGGACACAACAGCAGAATAAAACATAGAAAACAACACAACGCAGTAAAAGAGATAAATACAGCAACACGTCATGGGTGTGTTGTGGTAAAAACGGCAGAAATAACATAACGCGACGGTGACAGATCCATGCAAAAATTAAAGGAATGGATAAAACAGCATTGTGTATGTCAACCGAAAGAGGGTAAAATTCAAACGCAAATATTAAAACATTTAAAATTAAAAGGTTAAAAGAGACAACATCACATAAAAGCCAGTCCATAAAAATGCGTTTTAAGAAGTGATTTCAAAGATTTTACCGATTCTGCAAGCCTTATCTCCTCGGGCAGGCCGCTCCAAAGTCGAGGGGCTCTGATAGGGGCTTTATTTTGTTTGTTGTATCCTCACGACATTCTTTAGCGACTACATTCACTGTTCAAAGTCGTCCTTGACTGTAAATTATGTTGCAAGAACTCTAGTTATAGGGTACTGCATGACAGCTCATTTCCTGAGCTACAAGAAGAATAAGATATATCGGGCCGTAGAGACACGACGACTATGTTGAAGTACGATCTAATATGCGGAAATAATATCGAATATTATTATACGAATTTGACAGATGGCATGTAAATACTATACTGTATTCTGATATTCTAACTTATGCATGGAACATTTTCTATAGAAGACATATGGGACACGCTGATTTTAAATACATTTAATGAGGATTCTTCAGGGACGTATCGAGAACATTCAGAATGTACGTTTCGTGGGCGGGTTCTGTCACAGATAGAAACACAGTCACAGTTTATGTTCAACTGAGGTGGAGAAACAGACCCACGTTAGTAGAAATGCTCTAAAGCACACATTTATGCTTGGAAAAAGAAACACGGTTTGAAGTAGTTCCATTAATTAGTAGTGAGCGATACTGTGAATTTTGGTATCGATCCAATACCAAGTAAATACAGGGCTAGCATCACCGATACTGATACCACTATCGATATTTTTTACCTGAAATGTCATGATCATTGAATACTTTTGTGATTTTGTCTTCAGTTAGTTGATTATGATTACGATAAAACACGGGACACAGATTGGAGGCAAATAAACATGTTTTTTTTAATTAGCTAACTGCAATATAAAACAATTTCACAGTATCAAATTAATAAAATAATTCCCCTTTTAAATTTGAGGTGTTACCACTATGCTGCAGATCACATGTGGTAGTTTCCCTGTCGGCTGCAGTGAATAAACTCCACACAGCACTTCTTATATTATTTTATTGTATTCATGTTATGTACAGCGCTTTGTGATTTTTATCTGTGAAAAGCTCTTTATAAATACATTTTACTTACTTACTTACTCCTCTTTCTCTCTGCCATCAATTTGCAGGACATATAGAAGAGAAACTGCAACAAAAGTATCGATCTCATCAGGCTAGTATCGATCCGATACTGATACTCACCTTGATATCGACACTACTGATATTTAGATTGATACACCCAGCCCTACCATTAATAGGTTTGTGACAAAAGCAAAATCCAAAAAGTTGACCTTCTCAAGAGGGTGTTTGAAGGAATGAAAGAGGGGAGCTGCACTGACTGAAGTTTTTTTTTATTTATTTATTTTTTTAATTATGATTGAGTGACACGGTGGTGCAGTGGCACTCGTGCCTCACAGCAAGAAGGTCCTGGGTTCGATTCCAACACCAGTCGACGGGGGGCGGGACCTTTCTGTGCGGAGTTTGCATGTTCTCCCTGTGTCTGCGTGGGTTCTCTCCAGGTACTCTGGCTCCTCCCACCATCCAAA
>JAPTMW010000003.1:24255516-24272359 GCA_029822955.1 Ostorhinchus angustatus
ATGGTATGTGAATGAGTAAGGACTTTAGATTGTGCAGAGAACATCAAAGAGTAGGCAACCTCCCAATTATATAATACATCCTCAATGTGTGTTACATGAGTTCTCACATGGCATTAGAATCACCAACTTGTGATCATCTACAAAAAAGCTCCACAAACAGGCATGTTATATGTGAGCTATGCAAACTGAGGCTATGCAGCCTGTAAAGACTGTGAATCCAAATCCAAGAACAGGTGAGTGCACATTTATGGACTTCAACATCTAACAAAAATGCTACTTGTGAACTTTAAAGCAATGGTAAGCACCATGGACGGATGTTTGTCTGTGTTTGTGTGATAAAGCTGATTCTGCTGTTACTTTTTACCAGCAGCTTTGATAGTTTTATTCAACCAAACTAGATTTGTAGCTTTGCTGTTGTTAAACTTCAACACACGAGTTGTATTTTGCAAAGCTATATTAGTTTCCAAGTATACTCAGCATACATTTAATCTAAATGTACAGCTTTGGAGGCTGAGAGGATATTAAAAGCATTTGTGGAATTATTCAGCCTACTTATGTGGTGCTGCTTTAGATTAATCTTTCAGCCATTGTTCTTACCTGATTTGATCAAATGGGATCAAACTTCTTTTTTTTTTATAAGGCTCACCTTCTGCCTAAAGGGCATTCAATCAGATGCTCTTCTCTCCTTGTATTATTACATACCAAGCAGTGAAATCCTCTCAGCTCCTTAGGTGCAAATAGACTGGGGGACCCACTGCCCCATGACAAGCTTTCAAATCAAAGCTGATAGGACATATTCAGGTTACACTGGAGTACTTTTATCTGTGCTTTTTCTGTGAGGTGATAATTTGGTAGGGGGCCATTTTCCTGAACGTTTCTGTGAAAGTCTTTGAATTCATGAAGTCCGTACAATCACACCTGCACCAAACGATGAATTCTAAACACTCCATTTCTCACAGTGTGTTCAAGTGAAGTGAAAGAAGGAACCCCGATCCCAACAAAGCCAGGCAAGGTTAAGAGCACTCAAAATTACGGTGTCCACCCCGCAAGGACAGAGAAGTACTCACTCTGCTCTCAGTGGGGATGAAAAGAAACCGTGAGGGGGATCATCTCAGTGGTGAGGGAACTCATCACAGAGAGCATACTGGGAACTGCTCCATTGTGGGTCACGGAGCTCGGTATGTGTGCGTCTCCACAAATGACAAACAGCCCCATCTCCGCAAATAAAGTGAAGCGAGAGTAGTGGGCAAAATAAAGTGGAGAAAAACACCAAACTGGGATCATACGCGGAAACACATAACCAGGGCTCATCAAAAACAAAATGCAGTTTCTGATTTAAAACGAAAAATATAACATTCCACTAGCTATATTTTACAATATTTATATATGTATGTATCCAGGGTTCTATATTAAAAACCAGTCGACATTTTAACTGTAAAATATAAAATACCATAGACGGTTTACAAGAAATGAAAGCCACTGGGGCCCAACCAAAAATGAGAAAGGAACTTTTCACCACCTACAGCACAAACAACAGGAAGTAAACTCACAAGTTCATTAAATAAAGATCTGCTAACTAGCCCTTCTCACCAGCCTTTTCTCTGTGGAAGATCATCTTTGTTAGCATCAGCTTGAAAGTTATCCCTGGCTCTAGTGGTCTCTATGCTAACAATAAGGACATAGCCTTTGTTACATTACTCAGTGGTTTGTGGGCCAAGGCTTTAAAGGCTTGCATTTGGCAGATTTGGAACCAGAAGTGACCACATTTGGATAATTGATGAAAATGGAGAGAAACTGGAGGGCAAGGACCTCAGCTCCAAAATGAGGCTGATGCAGAAGTAGCTTGAAGTTGTAATATCAATGATAGCTGCTGGTGTTGGCTCCAAAACGCCCTGGTTCACATAAACTCACATGGAATCTATCTCTAAAAGTCTTTTTTTTTTTGGCACGAGTGACATTCATTTTGTTTGGCACCCATAATATGTGTTTTTGATGCAATCTCAGGCTTTTATTGACAAGCGTATGTGACAGCTTGATTGCAGAGTTGGAATTTTAGAGGGTTTTTTCCAGTAAATAAGCAATTAGCATTAGCTTACCCTAACATTAGCTAATCCTCTTGTGCTCCTGCAGTCCTGTCCCTTTTGTCCAAATATAGTCACTTCTGATACCAAAAAGTCAACACAGTGACAGCCAAGTTGCAAAATACTTGCTTGAAAATGGCAGTTAGTCTATGGTAAAACCTAATCAAGCTGATAATTTGCTGAAAACAATGACCACACCTACTTTATGAATGTTAATACATACAGGTGGATGTTATTTTGGCTGTGTTGGCAATGATATTTGCTACTGAGATGGTATCTAGTCACATGACTGGCAAAAACATTTCCCCATGCATTTTAAAAAGGAACTACAAGGACCCGCAAGTGGTACTGTATAACATTTCATGTTATTGTAGTGATTCTTTATTGGGCTATTTTAAAATGCGATTGTGATAACATGTCTATACTTTTATCCCCTGACGACTTATTTCATCCCCAGTATTCACAAGCAATTCAAAGAGATGTAGTTTTAACTTTATACAACTCACTTTTTCTGCTACAGAACCCCTTTTTTTTTCAAATAATTAATTCATCTTTTAAGGTGACAAGGAAAATGCATTTTGGTCTACGGTCGTGGCCTCCTCTTTATGTTTAGATAACTTTAAATTCCACTCATGCAGTCCATTCAAGATAGAAAGATAGAGCAAGGCTATGAATATTTAAAACTATAATTGAACCAAATATGCATGTTTGAATTAGTGCCTGTGAAGCCATAGGTTTGCAATCAATGGTGGCAGCCAGGGGACCAGCATTAGTATTGAGGTGAATGTAATGCAGACATGATGAACAACAGAGTGGGCTGGCAGAGAGATGACGAAATTGACATGTTGAAGACGGAGTGATTAAGTTACCTGTTACAGAACAGCCCCTGAGCATATATCAATATGAACTGTGGCAGACTGAGAAGATGAATTGGACGCGACTGAATGGATGTGAAAAAAACGAATGGCAAGCAGCTTTACTTATCCAGTGCAGAAAATAGAAACCAAAGGAGCATTTTATGGAGAAACCATTTTCTGTGTGTAATATCAGTGTGTTGATACAAGGCATTATATTGAAAAACGGCTGATGTAATTCACTCTCTGGGCCCTGAGATGCTCAAGAGACCAATCTTCTCATATATTGAAATTGGATGTATTTCAGCTGTTACCAACTGAATCATTTTCTTGTCCCACTCTTTTAGCCTATTGTTTACAGATACGCCTTCTGTCGTGCCTGAACTCTTCCCTCTTATGGGGGCTGATGTTTGTGCTGTTTCAAGCATGAGTGCCTTAACTTACAAAGGGCAACGATGAAGTGAAATTGAAAAAAAAAAAGGGGAACGCATTAGCATAGTAGTTTGATGCGAGATAGATGGAAGAGTTGGTATTGAAACAGCAAGAGACTGTGTGAACATGGCTACACACAGGGTTCCATTTCACTTCATAACTCCATATTCCAGATTCAAATTTTCAGATTTTGCTGTTTTTTTCGGACCATGGTTGAAATACCTTTTTTATGTTATGGGCCAAAACATCATGACTATTAAAGATAACACTTACTGCTTCCTCCATGTTAAAGATATTGAGCGATGTACAGAAATCAAGCTCTGTTTTCCAGTTTGGCCAACTTAGCAAACCATACTTTATATTTTAGGGGGGTTGTCATTCCAGTTTTTCATTCACATCACATTCCTATGCAGTTGGAATTATTTGAAGATGGACCAGTTCCAGGTGTGTGATTACTCATATACCATACTTCTTATCTTGTTTTCAGCTACAGCAGGCTTTAGCCCATCTTCCTACAGTAACTCCATCTCCACCAACATAGAATGGAGTTCTGGTTCATGTACTTAATTTTGAACCAGTTGGAACATTTTGACCAAAAATAAATTGGTTCAGAACCCAATAGGTTGGTTTCCAGCTGGAACCAAAAATAGAGGGTTTTCCCCTGACCTTAAGTGTGAACCATTGTGGTTGGAAAGAGACGGTGGGGAAGACAACAGCAATAGAGAAGTCTGACAGACAGAAAAAAAAAACTGGAGTGGTCTGCTGACGAAACCCAGTGCTTTGTGGCAATTTGGTGGATTTAGTGGTGAAAAGAACAAGACTGAATAAGCTGTAAGCCAAACTACTCAAAGACATGACCAAGGCTGGTTCCAATCAAACATAAGATGAAGTAATGAGAAACTAGAAAAAACCTGAAGGACTATGGCTTCTATACAGAGAAAAGATTATCTAAATGTTATTATGATTCGTTGGGTGTTTTACAACACCCTCTGCTGATGGGACATCCATGATTTACAACGGGCCAACTCAAAACTAGTCGAAACATGAGTTGGTTTGGTAGATGGCTCAATAATGGAAACCCAAGGCCAAACTTCGTAGCTAGAAATTGAGGCCAATGTGGCATTATCTGACTGACAGTCATGAGACACCAACCTCGAAAAAGCCAGACTCCATAGACCTTTAAGCTCCTCACAAGTGTATAAATTTTTTTTGCCAGTGGTCATTCTGATCTGATTCCTCTGGTATGTCCAAAGGTGGTACTTTTGGAAATTATTTCTCTGTTCATAAGATTCTAGCCATCTGGACTTTGAGTTATGAATGTGTTAGACAGCTTGCTATTATCTTGAATCAGACTATTGCAGTTTACGCCTATTTAAAAAAATGTTTTTATTTTCCTGCCTGACAGCTCTATTGTAGTATCGGTTAGTTAACAACTTGAAAATGTTTCATGAGGTTTCTTTTTTATTGTCATTTACTTAGTAAATGTCCCCGGAAAACAAACAAAATTGAGGCTTTAAAATGACAGACCAAAAACCAATGGGTGATGATGTCACAGTGGCTACATTCATGTCTATTATTTCAACAGTGGAGACACTTCACTGAAATCAAATTCTAATAAACAACAATGATGGAAGGGCTGAGCAGCTGATATCCCACGTCAAGACACCTGTATACATGATGACAATCAAGGGACCCCTCTGCTGTCATGGGTCTTGCTCCCTTGCACACTTCAGGCTTGACCTTTTGCATCCTTGCTTGGACGGCGGGTGGGGAGTAACTGAGTCATGCACCACCCACCAGTCAACTGTGAAAACAAAACTTTATCTTGGCTCTGTGGGGAGTCTGCAAGATAGGGGACTGCAAGGCTTTCAGGGGGCAGAAAGTGTTCAATCCAGGCTGATAATTGGCCTGAGGGCTGGGGGACTATAGGGTAAAGACAGGGCTGGAGTACTGGCCCGGGGACAGATCTCAAATCTTTGCATTGAAATGCAGATGAAAGAGGGGACATTCAGCTGTAATTGCCCATTTGCCTTAATTCTAGTGACACACCTCTTGCTGAATACCAAGAAAATAAACCATGAACGCTGATGTGTTGCAGCTGCCATGCCTGGTAACGGAGGAGGTTTCTGAGATTAACAAACAAAATGTTTGACAATAAAGTCAAACGAGGCTGTGCATATGACTTCCCAGTTCTCCTCCATCTGTTGCCAGTCGAGTTGATAAAACATAGCCTAATCCACGGTTTCCTCTGAATATGATATGAGAGCTTACAATTTGGAACGCATCATTTGGATCATTTAGGACTTGGATCAGGTTCACATTTGAAGAGGGTATTTGAACCAGAACCTTAAGAGACACTGCTGGGCACATGCTCTTGCCAAATAGGGCATTTATAAAAGGTTGGCATCGGCCCTACAGAGTGAAGGCTGGCAAAGGCATGATGCCCACATCATAGTGCCAACCAAGGGTTTTGTTTGGCATGTGTCTCTGTAGTATGGCTTGTCTCCTCCAGACAACTGGCCCAAATACAACTTAGCATTAGGTTACAGAAGCATTACGAACTGAAAGTGATTCATTAAAAACCTTTCAGTCTCGGTGTGAGAAGAGGTGTGAGAATGAGGATCAAGAGGTAAACATAAGGTGCAAAATATTATGGACATAACAGGATATTCTACAGCCTCTTTATCCTCTGTATGCCTTCGGCTCAATCACCTGTTACTGCTGTTTCTGCAAATCAGGGACATATATATAATGTCAAGGTTTACAAAATACATATAGTTTTTAAACAACTCATGGCACTTCAATATCAAAAATTCAATTGATACACTTGTATTTTATGGTCAGATATTTAGAGAAATTATGCTGTACTTTTCAATTTTATGCTCAGGCAGAAATAACTGTTAGCATTTTACAATATTTATGGTTACAGATTGAAAAAAGTGCATCTTAATTATTTTATGATGTTAATGGTTAGGTTCAGGCAGATATTACATTCATTTACAAGAACTAAATGATTTTTATGGTTAGATTTGTGTAAAACAAACCACAATCTTTCCCTATTCCCAAACAAAGTGCCATTACACTGGTCTACAAGTAAAATGCTTCCAGAATAAAAGTAGTTAAACGCTACCAAATTTGCGTCACAAATAAAGAAAAATTAAGTCAAATGTGCTACTTGGTTGTAGTTTTTAAGATACAGTCTTAGGCAAAAATATGACATTCTGAGAATTAATAAGAGAATGGGTTTTATTCAAAAGGAATGTTTGTCTCAGAGCTACCAGATCTACCTCAAAACAGTGTCTGCACACTGCAATACATTCACTTTTCAGGTTCTTTCTAGTGGAACATTTATAAATCCATTGTATAAATGGATTTAATGTAATAGCACACCATCATATATATAGTGAAAACATGAGCGAACCAACACTTTTATCATTAGTTTTCTGATTCATCTTATTAAAGTATGTAAGATTTAGCACATTTAATGTCTGAAGCTGATATTTTCCAATAAATTGTAGAGCAGTATTAACCAAACTTAACCAAACTACTCTGGGGTCTGGCAGAGTCCTGGGGTTTGTGACTCTGTGATCCATTACAACCACCTTCTGCCTAATGAAGAAATTCAACAAAGTTATGGAAACTGGGTTGGTTAGAAACACCTAACATTAATATTACAGATGTCAGCTCTGATGACTGGCTTTATTGCATTAAATGTAGTAAACCACATCAATAGATAACTGCAACATTTTCCCATATCGAGTTCCTCAAATATTGTGTATTCCCTACTACACAATGGCACAAAAAATTCAAAATTTAATAGACAGTATGTACTCTAATATAAACTTTAACATGACAGTATATTTAATATTAACCTAACAGGAGAATTTGGCCTGATACCTCTCCATAAGGTTTTGATATCCCTTGTTTGATAGGAGCAGGCGCCACATACGCAATCCTCACTGAGACTGTTACAATAAAAAGAGCTCTAGGAACATAGTCAGGGACAATAGCAATGTTTAATTTCAGGCACCAAAGAGAGCAATTTCTGCCCTGCGACTGTGCAAATCAAGACAGTAGGGAAAAAGGGCAAAAATAGCAAAAAGTAATTTATTCTGGCTTGTTTGAACCTGCATGAGGGGCCTATTTTAAGAGAAAATAAAAAAGAGGGAGGAGGAGCGGGACACAATGCATTTTAAAGGAGGCGCTTCCCCCATGTGTGCCTTCATCTGTCAGTCAAACACAGCAACGTAAACACATATTAAGAGGGAAGACAGAGGGGTTTCCATAGCCACAGCTTTAAATGGCACCGCTGTGCTCTACAGTCTCCCCTTTTTTGCAACACTGTTTATTTGCTGTTGTGTTGAAAGAATTCAAGTTGTGTAGAAGGCGCTCATAGCAAGGCTTGGCTTGCGCTATTTTCACTGCAAGAGAAAGAAGAGAGAGACAGAGGAGAGGGCCCAGCAGACTGAGAGGAAAAAAAAGAAAACATACAAGGCCGGTTATGCAGAAACACAGATTTAATGTAAGGCTTGGCTCTCTGTTATGAGCAAGGGGGAGAGAGGAAAAAGCTGGTCTGGACTGGCAAGGAAGAGGGAGACGAGGAAGGGAACGGAAAGGAGGAAGGCGATGGAAAACGGCATCCAGCTGCCCAAGGGGATGCCTGTTAGTCTGTAGATGGACCGTTCAGTGGAGCCTTTGAAAGGGAATCAGTCCAGTTGCAGAAATCATTGGCCTTGGGCCGAGTGGACCATCACTGTGGAACAAACTTCTCCAGGAGGACCCCCTATTGAAGCAGCTCCTGCCCCCTCTTTGGGTAAACAGCGCTATAATACACTGAATTAACACAAGCCCTGGGGAAATCAAGTCTTTCTACCATAAATGGGAACCACCCTTCCTCCCCCCATACCCTCAACACCCACTCTCCATGATTTTTATGGTTTCAAGCTCAATAACACAGTTATTATTAAATCATGTTTACTGGAATCACGTGTGTGCCCTTGTCCTGACTGTATTGGTTGTGATTTTAATTTTTTTGCTTTTGGGTGAATTCATTACATGATGTGTCATAAGCAGTTATTGATTGTAGCTATGGGCTAGAAATTTAACACAGCCTTTGGTTTTTCGATGTGTGCAGAGGAATTGTATTGCAGATTTAAATTCATGTAATGTGGTGTTTCTGGTGAGGTCAGGGTGGAAATTGCATTGATATGTACATATTTTATCATTTTTATGGTCAGGTTTAGGCAGGAATTATATTGATGTGAAAGTATTTTGTCATTTTTATTATAGGGGATAAATTTATGTTCATATGCAAGTAGCCAATAGGTTTATGCACTGACAGCATTTGGTCAAGGTTAGGAAAGCATTCCACAGCTTGGTTAAACAGATAAAAGTTTGCTTGCAATAAAATGACTCAAATTCTATTCATGAACTTTTAAGCCAAAACACAATCTTACTCTAACCATAGCTCTAATCCAAAGCACTACTATTGCTGAAACTTAATAACATACAGGAGCCATGATGCCACCCTGACCTCTCCTGCCTTTTAAGGAAGGTGGCAATTGTGATGGATCAAACATTATAACATTTATCCAGGCAATTAATATAGATTACATGTATCTATGATTTGCGGAAATGTACAATAGCAACAATAGTATTTTCTGTTTGTTCAGTTGTCACCCCTGGATGCTCAATTTTTGGGCAGCCCAAGCAGTTTGAGATTCTCCCTTGGAGGTCTTTACTCAAGCAATACATAAAACATCAAGCATGTAAGCAAGAAATACTGTTCATCAACACAATGTGTGGTGTGAAAGGGGGATAAGATTCTTGCAGTGCCACATTAAAGAGCTCTCCAAACCTCTGATTCTGTTTGTTCTGTCGTCTCTGCTGGAGACCAGGTAGGAACCCCTTAACTGTGGCTTCTCACCCACCGCTTAATCTTACCCACAATCACATTCAGTGACAGGCGCACAAAGCCATCCGGCGAGCCCAACAAGGCTCTGCTATTATGTAACCACTGACAGCTGGGCTTTCAAGGAGGAGGGGTGAACCCCCATCCGTGTGGCAGTACTTTGTGTCAACCAGACGTGACAGTCAAGAAAAGGGCCCGGGTAGAGAAAGGGTATTATCAGGCCAAGCAGAGACACACAGGCCCAGTAACTGAGTGATGGAGTTCAGATCAAAACAGCTGGCACGACACAGATCTCTTAACAAATTCAAGACAACGAATCAGAATGACAATGATTGCTAATACCAGTCCAACTAGATACTGATAAGTGAAACTTTCTGTCTCTGTTTCTTTAAACAATACATCCTAAAGAGAGCTACATTTACCAACACAATACACCAATCATAACTTTGAAGAAAACTCCACTGCTGTTTCATGCTTTGATACTGACACAGCTAATGGACCAAATACCTTGGTTAAGCTTAGGAAAAGATCACGTATAGGCCTAAAACAAACACCATAGATTGCTAAACATAAAAGATGACAGAGCCACTGCGATGCCCACCATTTTAAATCCAGTAGTTTGTGTTGTATAGTTGTTCAGCTTAGTTTTTTGGAAGCGGGTGTGATTATATTTGGATAAAGGGCACCAGCTGATGCTAAATGCTAACTCACTGACACTGGACACCAGTAAACTTCTCAAACATTTGCATAACAAAATCATTGGAAAAAAAAAAAACACATTTAATTCATTAAAAAAAAAACCTACTTAAGTCCAACTCAACCATCAACCAAAGATCACATGACACCATAGTACAATAAAAGTAGATGAGGCTGCACTGATTCCTGGGAAAAATGAACATAGTATTTGTAGGAAGAAGTATGGAGCCAGGATTTTTGAAGCCAGCATCTTCAAGCCAATATTACATTTTAACTTCCTCACTGGCTTCATTTTCAAGTCACAGTTGTTACGTCTTGGATAGAACCAGGGGGCAAGGACCTTAGCTCAAAATGAAGCCAATACAAAAGTATCTGAAACTTGTAATACCACTGATGGTTGCTAGGGTTGGCACAAAAAGGCCCCGGCTCCCATAGACTTACACATCTCCAAAAATACTGAATCACTCATTTTTCCTGCAGTCATTCCAGTCTCATTCATTTTATTTGTACCATCTTATAAGGGATCTGGTGGTCCATCTCCAAATAACTGCTCCATTATAACTTACTTCTCTGCTGAGTCAAGCTTTTGAAGTGTCTTTTGATATAATAAAACCTTTTTTCCTCACAGCTCTGGTGTAGTTGTGGCTAATAGGTTCCACTGACAAGATGGTAAAAATGATTTAGTTATCCTTAATGATGTTTAAAAACTTTGCAGTCAGTAAGTTACCATTAAGCATTAGCTAAACCATGACCGCTTGAATAGCAGTGCTCTACTTTTTAGTCTCCAAATATGGACACTTTCAGCTCCAAAACCCAACTTGATGACAGCAAGTTTGCAAACTACTGGCTACAAAATGGCAGTAGTTTCAAAATGGATCACACCATGGTTCCTCTATCCACTACTTATATACGCTCTGTGCTAAAAACTATTATAAATCCATCATAAATCATTGATGGCTACAGTAATAAACAGTATTATAAGGTTTAGATAAAAAAGAAAACTTGGTTAGACATAGGAAAAGATCATGATAAGGGGTAAAATACAAAGCGACCTACAAAAATAAAAGCGATATTTACCTGCATTCTGACACTGGACATGATGTCTTATCCCTTTCTAAGACTTCTCCCTATTCAACCATGTCACCTGACCAATATCCTTTTATGTTTTCATTCAGTTAATCATATCACTGCAATGGTTGCCAAAATAGAGGTCTGCTATATAATGTCAGAGTTTCTGGTTCAGGTAACAGAACTTATTACTCCTATTTTGTATTCTGTGGGTGAGAAGTCTTCTCTATTTGATGTAGCTAAGTCTTTCAAGTGCACTAAAAACATTCTTGGTTGCATTTCAACCAAATGCACCTCCATACATAGTAGTTTAAAAAAACATGCACATGTGAATTCACAAGTCTCTTGACTCCAAAGGGGGTGATTTTTCCTGAATGTTTTTCTTAATGTCATTTCTTTGAATCAGTGGCACATGACACTAAAAACAGAGGCACCCAAATGCTTGATTAAACTGTGCATCGCCTCCCTTTAGGCCGACACATCTCGCAGGCCTTTGATGCTCTGAACACACATCAGAGCCAAAAGGGCCCAGAATAGCGGGGGGATAATCGACAGACGGTGTGTTGATTTTGCCACCCCTTTCCAAATAATTCCCTGTTGTTTCAGAGAAGAATCGCTGTCAGTGGCGGCATTCCAGGGCAGACAGACTGCAGAGATTGTACAAGACGAGGGCCGCCGTCCTGATACTGTAGATCTAAACATGTCTGTGGTCACACAGACCTGGCCTTCAACATGCTCTTCAGCCAAACTGGCTCTGTTTGTTATGTGCTCAAGCATGAGATGCAGCTTTAGTGCCCTTATAAACTTGTTCATAACATGATCCAAAAGAATGACTAACAGCTTGTCCATGATGAGGTTAAAGTTGAGAATGGAATAAGAATCACAAGCAAAATAACAACCAATTGAAAGGCAAAGCTAAACAATTACTAAAAAAAAGAGTAACATGTAAAGAAGTAAAGGAAAAGTAGACATTAAAATAAGCTATAAAAGAAGTAGGCTAAAAAATAACTACATAAAGTGACTGAGTAAGCCACAATATGGGCCATTTATTATAGAATAGGTTATGGTATTTGTTATAGGTTATAAGAATTATGTAGACTTATTCTGGTATCTGTGAGGGAATTATATAATCAAATGTGAAAACGCTTTGTAAAACTATAGAACTGTGTCAAAGTTCAATTTATTACCAATAAAAATGACAGTCTCATATATCAGGGTTTTGTAAATCTCCAGAAATATTTCCACAGAAACTTTTGTGACCTAGTTCTCTATCAACAATAATGTTAACCTTGACAGATCTGTAAGGACTGGAGGAATTTCATTTGGTAATTTATTAACTTTTTCAAAGGATTTTCAATATGTATGTACAAATGGTGCTAAGCTAGCAGTGCGATAACAGATGAATTTCACAAAACAAAATCAACTTGTAGTATTTCTGGTCAACATGTAGTGCTCTAATATTCTTACTGACAATAATTCATATATTAGGACTGGGAGGAATTTTATATGAGTGTTTTAACTTTGTTGACGGATTTCAATGTATGCTATTGGTGCTAAGCTAGTAGTGTCATAACAGGCAAATAAACCATTAGAAAATCAACTCGTGTTTCTGGCGGACATTTTGTGTTCTAATTATCTATGTACATTCATACTGACATTCATCTATGTCAGGACAGGGAGGAATTTCATATAGTGTCTGTTTTATTAACTTCGTCGAAGGATTTGATTGTATGTGCTTTTGGTGCAGAGCTAGCAATGTGACAACAGGCATATGTACCATTATAAAATCTAACTATCATTTCTGGTGGACATTTACTGCTCTAATTCTCTGAGCATTCATACTGAGAAGTATTCATATGGTGGGAATTTTAATATGTTGACTGTTTTAGTAACTTTTTCAAAAGATTTCAACGTGTATGCTAACGGTGCAGAAATAGGCATGTTTCTCATTAGTACCTGCAAATTGTGTGGATATTTTGCAATCTCATCCTCTATTAACATTAATAATCAACGTTTTACATATCCTCGGATTAGGAAGAATGGCATTTGGTGACTGTTTTACTAACTTTATCAAAGAATTTCAACATGTCTGCTATGGATATTTCATGGTGCAGAGCTTGCAGTGTGATTGAAGATAAAATTAGCATTAGAGCATCAACCTATATTATATCTGTTATGTATTTTGTGGACATTCTAAGTGCTATTCTTGTTTCAGGGATGTCCCAGTTAAGTGGGCACCAGTAAAACCAGTTCACTCCCTGTGTAGCTGCTGTCTGGCGCTCACGCTGTTGAGCTAGAGATTGTCAAGTCTAGATAGAGGTCATAGTACAGCAACCGTTCCCTCCAACACACAGCCACTTCATTAGCACACACACACAAATTACATAAAAACTGCTTCACTACCGACTATTTCACACCTACGCTTCGGTATAACATATTTGTGTGGCGTAGCGGGACGATGTTTTACTCTTTTATTTCATTTTCATACCTTTAAAAGCTGTTTTTTCTTCAGATAAAATCAAAATCCAGTCCGGGTTTTCCGACGAACCGGAGCCTCAATTTACTGTGTGTGCTTTCAACGCCGAAGCACTCACTGGCAACCTTAAAGATTCCTCCGCGGTTCACGTGTGTGCGTGTATGTGACTCTTGTTTTACAGCACCAAATGACCAAGTGTTCCCCCGGTACGCAACGTAAATCAAAACGTCATATTTCGTTCTGATGTTTGCGTGACGGGAGAGTAAATGTAAGCCGTTTTGACGCCAGCAGGTTGGGTTTAAGGAACTTAGGGTACTATTTTGCCCCAGCTGTCCTGTCTTTCTAACGCATACAATACATTCCAGTGTTGCTCCGCGGTGTGACAAGGCCCTTGCCTGCCTGCTGTTCCTGTAAACTCCCGCCTTGACTCAATGAGCGAGAGAGGTAGAGAGACACTGCTTTAGAACGGGGAGAGAGAGTGGAAAAGCCCTATAAAACAAGCAGGCCCACAGCACCCACATTAGAGTTCATGTTCCATTATAGGGCACAGTAAGTTTGCTGGCCATAATGAACACTGTAATCACATAATAAAATAATGACTCACACATATTAGAATAGAGAAATATCAATTCACTTGACAATGCCCTCGTAACCGATACTTCAATCCACACTGCATTAGTGTGAACTGAGAACGAATGAGCAGCTCCTGTGCAACCAAATCGACAAAAAGTACCTTCCTCTACACACTTAATGTAGTTTTATTTTGACTATTTGTGCAATATGCATGTAAATAAATATGAATCATATCTCAAGTACCATCTCAAAGCCAATATGTCCTTCAGCTATTTATCATTTATAGAAACGTAAATAAAGTATTTAAGATAAAAATAAATACTCCATTACATTCCAGTCATACCCCTTCAGGCCTTTATGTCTATTCAGTCCACTAAAGCATTCCAATAGCCTGAATTATAGCTTGTTTTCCTGTGGCCAACCTTTTATTTTGTTTTATTTTTTTTTCCCCCAGACAGTGACTCAGAAACAAGCAGCTCTTTATCAGCTCTGCATCTTAACCCTCAATTAATTTCCATCCAGGTTCTGCCTGAGTAGTGTTGCGGTTGAAATATGACTGATGCGTTTGCAGTCGGATTGTGTGCAAAACCAGATTCCACTGCCCCCTAAGTGACAGTTTATGGTCTTTGATTTGGTTTGGCTGGAGATTGCCAGGCAACAAAACTAGCCTGAGTCCTGAATAAAACAGCCATCTGTTCGGTAGCCCCGGTAAAACTGAATTAATTTGACGAGGGCCTAATCCTAGAATTCAGCTGGAGATTGATTTTTTAGACCACAGTTACTAAAAAAAAAAAAAAAGTGGGTTACAACAAAAGCGTAGTGACCACACTGACATAAACACACTGACTATAACATCTTCATTTGACTTGTTGAGAGAATACTCTTGGGATGGGTGTATGGTGATGCATAAAACATAAAAGATGACCAAGTGAAGAGAGGACGAATGAAAAACAAAGAGAGGCTATTGTTTGTGTTGACTATAAAGCAGGTCATAGCATGCTAATCCTCTGTTCTGGGTTGTTGCATGCTGAACACTGGCCATTCCATGCCATTCATATAGGTTGTTCAGAACAAGTAAAGTAAATCAATTTCCTAATATATTCAAAAGAATCCATTGAATTATAGTTGGAAGCTTTACATGTGACAATCTGCCCCCTTCAGGTGCTTCAACTCATGTCCTGTCTGCACGTCCGTGACCCCCGTTGCCCTTGACCTCTCGGCACACTGAGGGCAAGGCTCCTTTGGCTTGGGAGACAACCTTCCCTTCTGGGAGCGTCTCCCAGCTGTATCCGTCCGGCTTCATGCCTGTTAAACCTATATGGATTGTTTTACCCTCCGATCCACGGGGCCGACACAATAACCCATTGAGAGGGAGAGGTCAGAAGCTCACCACTGCGACCCCTAGCACGGGGCTTTTGTATGGGGCTGAGCTTGTATCCCATTCTCCACCCTGGCTCAAATCATGTAGCCCGGCACAAGACACACTTCTGGGCTCACACTAAATCAGCTTTCTAAAGGGAGCACAACAATGGGAACAGAGCTGATCATCTGGCTGCTGTTGCATTAGGGGATGCAAAAAACTGGAAAAAAGCTGATTTCAATATGTTGTTTTGCATCATAAGAAAACTTATGATGCTTGAAAAAAATGTTGGAATTATCTTTAGAAGCATTGGACTAAAGACTAAGAGGATTCACACTGAGAAGACAATGATCACATATGTATGCATATGTGTATATAATGATTAGACACCTGTGTGTAGATATTTATGGTGTATGCACGTGGATACTCAAAGTTGATGTGTCTGGGATAAAAGCCGTAATGCCAGTGATGGGAGGGTAATTTACTAATGCTGTATTTAAGTATATGCGATGATGTGATATGTTTGGAAAAAGTTAATAAAAATGCAAGTCATAAAAAATAATTAAATATTGGAATTGTCATCCATTTGTTAGACTTTTTAATGTCAAGACTGATTTCTGACCGCAAACCATCCTTTCTTGATCTCAAATGCACAGGCAATCATCTGCAATGTCACATAAGGCAAAAGAACTCAACCCATGACTGAAAATAAACAGGGAGCAGGAGAAAAAAACCCCATAAGTACAGATGGAAGATAAATAAAGGTCAACTGTATGGAATTATTTGTTGAATAACATCACGCTCTTTGTCCACAGTGCCTTCGTGGTGAGTCAACCTGTGTATTAAACAGCCTTATTTCCATCCAAAATCAATTCAGAACAGCATTCACAGTATTCACCTGCTTTTGTGTCTGGTGTGTTGAAACTAGGGCTGCATGATAGTGGAAAAGCTGACATTTGAATATCTTTTATGCACTACATATTGTGGACTAAATCTCACTAAATATAAATCTCTCCAAGATTTGGTTGCAAAAGGAAAAAAGCATCTTCAACTCTACAGAGTTATTTTGGCTATAGAAAAGGTAATATTGACAAAAACTGCTGCCTTGGTGACTGTGCCTTCATGGTGAGTAAACCACTGCATTAAATAACCGTAGATCCCTCCAAAATCACTTCAGAACAGCAGTCACACCACTCACCTGCTTTTGTGAGTGGTGCCTTGAAACCAGTTGTTGCATTAAACTTCCAGAAAGCCTGGTGGTTTGCACTCAAAAGAAAAGCCTTTCTTCAGCATTACTCATGATCGGAGCCTCTGATGAAAATAATTGTATTTTAGAGCACTGTATATGTCACAGAAAATTAAAATTGAATTGGATTTTTTTTTATGTGTGTG
>JAPTMW010000003.1:24360913-24371987 GCA_029822955.1 Ostorhinchus angustatus
TGATGTGGATCAAGAGATGAAACCTTTGTTACAGGGCAGTGAGAGCAGACAGCGATAAGGGGCGAACCCACAGGAATAAATAAATAAATAAAACATGACGGTCTGTATATTTTATGCCTTTGACCAACTTTATTAGGACATTGTCTGGGACATTCACCGGAATCCCAATGCATCATCAAGTGGAGACAGAGGAGGACACATCAGAGTCTGGCTGTGGGGTCGAAGGCCATCCTCCACACTCTGGACCCTCAGATAAACGGTACTATTATCACTGACACTGTTGGAGAACATTGTGTGTCTTTATTTCATACCTTACAGTAAATAACATGTTCAGTCTGTTGTTTTCTCCAGAGATCTTAAAACGTATGAACAGAGCTGTGTAACAGATGTTTAATTCAACTTTAATCCTTAATATTTTATTGTTTATTTCTCCTTCTGACCTTTAAATCCAGGTTGATGCAGTTGGATGTTTCGGAGAATTTATTTGATCTGCATTTGTGTTTGTTTCAACAGAACTGGAGCTGACAGACATGAACCATGTGAGTAAAAATCCACAAGTAAAGACAACTGTTGTAAACTGCGCCTGTGGATCAGCTTCATTCCTACTGTCGAGGACTAGTCTGGCTCACAGGATGGACTCTGCTGGAAGAATCCCACCAAAGGGCCTTGTAGTTTCACTAGTTCAACTTTGAATGAGCTGAAAAAAATACACGATTCGTGAACATTTGTAGAAAATTCAGTAACAAGATTTTGAACGAAAAGAAAACATACATTTGGAATAATGAAAATCAAAATACTGTGACTCATAAAGACCCCAAGCTACTTTCATGGCAGCTCCAAAATGTTGATTTCTCTATATTTAACTTTTCTAATTTATTATGACATTATCCTCTGTATTTTGCATTTTTTCAGTGAACATCATGTACTTCTTATATTTAATTTACTGATCATGTAGATGTTCAATAAAGCTCAGATTAAAGTTGACAGTTATATCAAAGAAAACCTAGGAAAAAGGGACTTTTTTAGCAGAATAAAGGCACAAAAGTAATACCATACAGCTGTAGTTGCGGGATACATATTTATTCTGAATTGTGTCATACAGGCCATTAAACCAAAATCATCTTCCCCACAGTTATTGCATCTTTTGTATGTGGTTTCGCCCACTGCGATGAAACAACGTCCACCAGTGAGTCTTCTGACTCTCTTCACCCCCCAGGTCCATCTACATCACACTCAGACCTGAAGGAGGATGAGAACGGTGGAAAGGACTGTGTGGACCGAGACCCACACACAAAGCCTGAAGATTCAGAGAAGCAGCAGCTTGTCTGCACAGAGGTTCAGGCTGGACCATCCAACTGGGAGGTACACCCATAGAAACATCAATCATTTGGACAAATGATGGTAAAGTCATGAACCAGGACATGGGCAGAACTAATACTGGACCTTTGTCATTTATAGGAGTTCACACCTGAAGCATCAGCTGAGTCTGGACTAACTTCATACAGGTACCGAAACATCCAAATACACAACACCGATCTTATGTCAGGGCTTTAAGGAGAACTCTTCAGATTCTATCTTCAGCAATACAGTTTTCATGTGATTTATTTCATGAAAACCCAAGACATGGACTGGTATGGTTCAGAATTTTGGAAGAGTTGTGATGATATGAATCAGTTCTGTCCCTTTCAGTGTTTATGCTTTCAACACTTGTGCTTCAGTTTATAGTGTTCATCCTGTCGCAGCTGTTACATTCACATTTAGTCCAGAAATACAGAAGCTAAAACCATAGTTACTGATCAGCGAAGAGTTGATGCAGAGTCTTGTTTTCAGACGTTAAATGTTGAGACAAGGACAGTGTTGATGACTGACTGAGGACATTAAACCTGCAGCCTCGATGTGGACAGAGGACAGTAATAGGACCGGTCTGTGCCTCACAGGTTCAGGTGTCCTCATTCAGGTGCCTTCCATTGTACTTGGACTGGATTGGTGTTTGTTGTGACTCAGGAGGCAGGGCTGATGTACAGGACCGTCCATTGGGATGAGCCCCTCCTCCAGTCAATTGGCAGGACGCCTGCAGGGCCGCTGTTCAGTATTGAGAGTCCTGAGAACGCTGTTTGTCAGCTCCACCTTCCACACTGTGAGACAAAACCCGGTAAGTTCAACAGTTGAACTGTGGTCCTGCTGATGTCTCTGACAGGACAAGGCTCATCATAGACGCAACATGAACTAAGTCCATCCTCAGGTTCATCTGTTCACGTACACTGTGGTGAGGTTGTTGTGAATGAAAACTAAAGGCTCTGTGTTTTTCCAGATCAAAGCTCTAAAAGGCTGCTGTCTGTCATCCACATTACTGATGATGGAATGAAGTTCATTGAGCCTCTGGAGATCACAGACACTCATGTGGTCATCGATGTCCCACATCTGTCTCTGTTTGGCCTCGTTTGGGTTTGGGAGAGGATTCTAGACATAATCTCTGATGGCAGTCAGATGGTAGAATCAATCAGTCAATACATCAGATCAGTCAGTGGCCAAGTTCTGCTGTTCCTCAAACCACCAAACCCAGGAACACAAAGAAAAAAACTAGACATCTTACTACTGCCATTCAACATCAGTATAAATCAGGTAAAGATGTTTTACTCTTTTGTCAGTACAAAACTATTTGTGCAATCTAACAACAAACCATGACAAGAACAATCCTTCTCAGCAGCATATCCTCCAACCAGCGGACAGATTAAAAGGTATCTGTTGTTAATTTTTATTGGTAGCTATCTCAAAACACCACGTATCATGCTGGCGGGTCCATCAGGTAACTTACGTTATAGCTCGTTTGTCAAATAGGTGTTGTCGAGTATTAATTTACTGCTTTGTCAGTCAGACATGGTCAGAGACATGTTTCCTACTTCACAGGCTGTTCCAGCAGCGGTACTGACCTAGACTGATTGTATTGTCCCATTAAATGGGCTGAGAGGGACTGGTCCCTGACCCCGTGCAGCAGACGCCAGTCTAAGATGTAGGGGTGCAACGGTACACATCGTACCGTTCGGTATGCCCCTCATGGTTCAGCATGAGCATGTACTGGCTCATATGTCATTTTCAAATGACATTTCCAGACAACTCGCATTTATATTAGAACTTTGCAAGACAACTGACTTACAGAATTCTACTGTCATTGGTTGGAGCTGGATGCAGAGCCCAGCTAGAGCATTATGTAGAGGAGCCAGACACAGTGAGCCCTGGCCCCAGCCGGACATGGTGGACCCTGGCTCAAGTCAGACACGGAGCACAGCCCTTCTACTTCCAACTATCTTCTTAATATTAACATCAGTATCCAAATTAGTAAAACCTCCTCTGTCATCGCTATATTTGTTATTATTGACTTTCTTCCTCTCTAAAACTTTACTCTTCTTCATGGTATTCAGCCAGTATGGTAATTAAGAGTGGCATCCTCTGGTGGATTGATTGAGAAACGCCCATTCCAATGTAGGACACATGGAAGTATGAAGGCAGTAACGTATGACAATGTTAGAAACGGACAGACCTATTTATGTACGTAAAGGAACATAAATTAACCTTAAGGCTCCCCAGTTACATTTTGGCGCAAGAACCGTGACTCAAGACCGTACTGAACTTAGGAAAACCTTTACCGTTGCTTCCCTCCTAAGATGGCACATTATCACCCAGTGCTGGGTTGTGTCTCTATGACAAAGTTGGAGGGTAGTGCCAACAGCTGCACAAACAACAAGCACTAACACGTACTTTCCACTCAATCTTGCTCACTGACTGCTGCTTGTTTACTCACACTTGATCACGTGGAAACAATGAAAGTACGTCATTTCTAGTTGGGAATGGCTGCTCCCCATGGGTTCTGCCCACATCACATCACATAATAATAATGTCCGATTTGTTATTTTTATTTAATTTTTTTTACTGAATTTGTGCCTCTCTTGCTTATAAGTTACACACAAAGCACAATTAATGTCGTTAACATGACCTGTACGGGTAGACTTTAAGAAAGTCTGTCAATACTGTCACATGTACAGATATTAAAGCAGTTGGTAGAGGTTATAGATGTGAAGTTGTGAATCACTCTGAGCTTGGAAACAACTAATTTACTGATGGGGTTAGATCGGCAAATAAAATGATCCTAATGTCTCTGAAGGTGCAAGAACAACGGCACAACACCTTGTACATTGACGTAACATCCAAATGTGAACTCATCACAAAACACAAATACAGGGTTGACTGCCCTGAAGCCTGTCTGATACAGCCCGAGGTGAGGACAAAGCTCATGAATTCATCTACTCCTTCATTTGACTTTGGACACTATCTCAAATTGATAAATTTGCTGCTTGTTGCAGGAAGAAAAGTTTGACCTGAACTTTGGACCAAATTATCACCCAATGTTTGAGATCCGCCTGCCAACAAACACAAAAGAAGTGACTTTAACGATCCGAGACCAAGGGAACACAAAGGTCTGGGAACGTCGAGTGGACCTACCTGGTAAGACATTTGTCCACCTGAGGACAGACTGAATCACATACTTCACACACACAACACAATGTCACGTTATAAGTTAATCGTCCACATGGTGGAAATGGGGCTGTGGTGGAAACAGTAGGATGATAATACTGTTCTACGACGTCACCCCCAGACGATGGAAAGCCAGCGCACACAAGAGCAGAGCTTTACTGTTATAATCCCACATAAAACCTTCTAATATACTAAGTAATGATAAAAGTTATGAAAAACACAAATCAGAAAACAGTGACTTTAAAATGGTGTTTGACTTATTTCATTGTTGACATATGAACACAACTGATTTCATGTTTAGTTTGGTTGGTTTAATTTCTTCTGTAAATATACATCCATTTCTATATTTCTGAAGAGACAAGTTCAAGAGAAAGTTGAGACAGTAAAGAATTGTCCACTTTTTGAACTGGTGAATATGAAACCTGGTTGGACCAGGGGGTGCCCATCTGACTGAAATTTGTTTGGATTTAATTGATAAGTTAATCTAACTCTAACCCTTTTCTTACTAATGGGCCTTTCGACAATTGGGCACCTCCCGGTCCAGGGTCTGTCTCTGTGGAGTTGATATGTTCTCCTCATGCTTTGCAGGATTCTTCAGGTCATTTGGTTTTCCCCACTATCAAAAACATGTATGCTAGGTTAACTCTCCTGTCAGTGTCCTTGACCAAGGTTCTGGTGTAGAACTGGAGTCGGTCGCTGGGCGTCTCCACTGCTCTTTGATGTACTTGAAACTGGACGGAAACAAACTCAGAGGAACAGCAGGTTGAACAGGAAAGGTGAAGATTTCCCAGAGCCTCTGTCCACTCGGAGGCTGAACACTATGATCTAAATAGGGAAAACGCAAAACTTAAATTATGATTTCATAAACACTGAACTAGATATGGAGATACTAATTGGACCTAATACAGTCTTATATGTGGTAAACAATTTAAAATGTTGACTATGTTTCTACGTACATGTATGACAAAGTAATGCAGCTGTATAGAAGATGTGGGAGATATTTTTTTAAAACAGGCTGAAATTCATTCATATCTTCTGCTGGTCCTTCAGATCCTGCTGTAAGTGAAGACCGTCAACCAAGGTCTTGGTATAACATCTCTCTGGAGGACAAGTTGTCTTCAGTTCGACCTGAGTTCAGTGGTCGTGTGTCGGAGGCGGTTCTGAACCAACTGCTGGACAGACTTTTACAACGGAGGTTTATAAACGACGAAGAAAGTGAAGAAGCTAAAATGAAAGGCCGGTCCGACAGGGCTAGATATGTGATTGACGTGGTCCGACACAAAGGACCAGGAGCGTGTTCATGTCTGATAGAAAATGTCTGTGAGCTGGACCCACACCTTTCACAAACCCTGAACCTGAGCCATCCTGACCGGGTTTGATCCCCTTTGACCAGTTTTGACCCCCTTTGTTCAGAATGTCACAGCATTTTTCTCTGTCGTCCTGTTTTGTCCACGTTACATATTTAGAAAAGAAGACTTGACTAAAGGCAAAAGGGATTTTTATGTCTTTTTTATTCTTTTTTTAAACTAACTGAAATCACAACTAAAATCCAAAGCAAATCTGTAAAAGTGAATCTCTGAGTGACTTTAATCTACCAAAAGAGTCACATTAGGACATTATTATGTTCATGTTTTCTTGATATTTTGTTAATTTTGTTGAAAGTTTCACTTTTCTTCATGTTTTTGACTTGATGTTCATTCCAGTCTTTGTATTTTCAGGAGATGGTGGATAAAATACCACATCATTTGAAGTCAATCCAAGGGAACAAAATGTACTTTTGTTTTTGACATTAGTCAGACACATTATATCACCACCACAGTATGTTTAACTTTACCAGGGATTTAGTAAAACCTCGGTGCATTTCCACCGAAATTACACAGTAAAAAACTTTCCTTTGACCCCAAACTTTCCTTAGGGGGACGGGACTTTTCAGATCCTCTGGAGTTCTTGGGGGTGGGACTATGTGTTGAAGAACCCACACTTCCGTTCATCCATTTTTAATCCTGTGGCGTCTGCATAATTGTTTATTCCATTCACTTGTTTAATGACGCCCATTTGAGCACTATTCATCTCCTACATGGTCATTGTAGTAATCAGTGTCCATCTGAATTCACTCTGGATAATAAGCCTGGACCTCGACCAACGGATTTACAGAATACGACCAATGTAATTCAGCAGAGTCTGATCTGAATACATTGGTCTGAACTTTGAGGTGGAAACACAAACCACACAGATTAACAGGAATTCTTTTACCAGTGAAATAAATTACTGGGAATTTTGGTTGAAAAGGAGATGTAATATGTAAATGTAAGTCTGTGTCTCAATGGCTGAGTTTCCATTTCCCTCAGAAATGTGCAAAATGTAAATTGCAGAATAGAAAACTGATAATGGAAACACCAAAAGATGGCAAAAACTGTCAAAGATCACAAAACAGCTTATACACTGTCATGAGGTTGTTTTTTTTTTTTAGACGTTTTGCCAGTCAGTCTCACATTCACACCTCTGGGCAATTTAGATTACCCAATCGCGCATATATATACGTATATATTCAATTTATTAACAGATATGTTGTACAATTACACTTTCTGTAACTTTGTAAAAGCATGTGGAGCAGAAAATCAGTGATCAAAATCTAATAAAAATCCATTTTTAAAGTGAGTGACTGGCTGTAAAAGCTAAACTCTAACTTTTGTCATGGCTTACTTTGTCTCCCCCATGTGGCCTTATGTGGAAACAACAGGAAACTGGTTTTTGTTTTACTTCACTGGTCTTTATTAATTTCATAATGAGACATTTGCTAAAAGATGAGCTGTTGATAACAGAACCTGCCAACACATTTCAACTGAACAAAAGCTATATCCATTCCCTTTTATACTTTGACATGCTTGAACAGATTAATGTATCTGAAGAATGTTACTTTAAATAGTCAAGTCACATTTCCTGCCTGTTGGTCTGAACCAGAACAACCAGTTTCACACCATTTCACTATAACTGCCCTGGTGTTATAGCCAAATTCCAAACACATTGTAAACAGACAGAAATTAGTCAGGGGTGTTATGTTCAGACTCCCTGAATACAAAAATCTTTTTTTTTGTTGTTGCAATAAAACAGAACACAAAGCAAAAGAGAATGGATTCCAGGAGAAGAAACAGGTCATAATCTGGATCATATGTCATTAATATACCTGTGTTAACTACATGAGTGTATTAACAGAATTACAATAGAGTCCATGATAAACAGTATGTATAAGCTAGAGCTGATAAGAAGGAAACGGAGACGGGTAAATTCCACGGAGCCAGCTGGGCAAATTCTCACCAGGAGCAAACACACAGAGTGGGTCACAAAGAAAACAAACATTCACTTCATAAGTCAGCCTGGGATAATGCCACTAATAACTTAACAGATTACATTACAATGCCAGGACACTATAGCTGCGTTTGACCACTGTTTAAAACGTCTTCCATATTGAGGCTTGATGTACAGACAGAATATCAGACACAAATATTATTCAGAAAGGATCAGTGAGCTGGTTAATGTAAAGGTGGAGTAAGGTATTCCTGTCATCAGTCAGTCTAGGACACTTGACTGCTGCTGCACCAGTGATAGAGTGTAGATCTGTCTGTTATTGTTCTGGAACTGGGATAATAGGCATGTGGGTTTGGCAGTTTGAGGGTGGGATGTTTGGGCAGCGCGTTTCCAAAATGATGTCAGGAGTGAACTTGTTTTGGAGGAACATTTGCACACAGGGAAGGGCACTGTGGTATTAAAATCAGTAAATCCCTACAAAACAAAACAGCACATGAATGGAAGTGACATTAATATTCACCCTTATTCTGGAACGGTACTTCCAACCTGACTACACCACATAAAAAAAAAAACAACAACAACAAAAAAATCCAAAACCTGTCCTTTCAGATCCTCTGTGCACAAACATGCAGCTCCTTCCTGTCATCAGTATTTCCAAGTTAATGCACAGGAATGTCTGGAATTTAAATAAAGTAATGGTTTCTAACTTTTGCACATTTTCTTATAAAAGTAAAAATGCATTATTCCTGCTTTGTAATGATTGTTTAATATATGGTGCACTATTTTTCCTTACAAAATAAACACTTGATAGATAAGTTTACATATGCTAAAGTCTACGGTTCATCAGAATCATTCAGGTTGGACCTGTAATTAGCTAATGCTAACTCTAGTTAGCTCACTAAAGAATGTCAGCAGATTTAACGGTGTTTGAGTAAAAGGCTGTCTCTAAAAAAAAAACTAATTTAGTCTATATTCATTCATTCATCCTCATTCATTCATTATCTGAAACCTGCTTTATCCTCACTAGGGTCACTGGGGTCGCTGGAGCCTATCCCAGTTACTAATGGGTGAAGGCGGGGTTTACTCTGGACATGTCACCAGTATTTAATCTATAACAAAATTAAAATACATTTCTCATATTTGTGAAGAAGCGTTAAAAACACTTAGTAGGGAAGCTAACATTAGCTACTACTGTTGAATGTGAACTACAATTGATTAGGTTTTTGCCACGTATGACACAGCTGAGTATCCGGAAAAATGCGAACGAAAGGCAAAAACACACAAAAAAATAAAAATTTTCATCCACATTTTCATCTGCCTTTCATCCATATAAAAATGGGAATAAATAACAGACTTCTCTGAATTGCTGTTGGAAAATTTGATGTATACAAGTATCACATCTACAAAAATATACAACATAGCCCTGGTTGGACGTTTTTATCCAGAAAACTATAGCGTCTACAGCTTTTCTGCATGTGTTTAAATCCCAAAAAAGTGCTTTTAAATATTGATGACAAGCACTAGCTGCAAACAAATATGTTTCTGGTACGGATGAGATCATGACATTGTACATCGATATAAAACACTGGAGTTTTTCCAGCATCACAGCTGTGAATAAACACCAGCAGGAGATATTTGCTGAATTGGACAAAAACTGCATTGCAATAGAATCACTTACTCCACCTTTGAAAGTTACATTTGCTTCATATTAATCTTGTGTGTAATAATGTTAATTATAACATTTGCGAGAAAATCATACAATCCACATTTTATGAAGCCAACAGAGCAAAACAGACAAATAAATAACTCACAGAGCCACTTATTAGCTATTCTCAGGACTTTTGCTTTTATAACTACATGCAGTGGACAATAGTTGAACCTTACTATTATTATTCATGTATTATTCTTATTATTATTGGATGGATGTATTACAGTATTTTATATATAATTATGGCTCTTATTTTGCAGCTGAGATATGGTTGAAAGATCCCCAAGTTGCTAAGTAGTCCTTAGTTTTTTCTTTAAACTACTGTTTAAAATGACACAGTTTCAACATTTTTAACTGTTTTTTACACAAAAACCCAATGTTTCTTAGGTCCTACCAGGTTAGTGTACAAACTCTATCCAAGACCACCTTCGATGGCTTTGACCATCGTATGAATCGTCTTTCTCAATGCCCTAGTGTCACTGTGTCTCTTCTATCATTATTGATACATATCACAATGCAAATTCCATCATTTATCTAGAACCACTGATGTAAAAACAGTCTGTTAGAGATCAGCACTGACTCAAAAGAACTGAATATAGTGTATAAACGGCGGCAATTGGTTTGGAGAACTACCACTTCAGGTGTCTTTGTGTGATTTCAGCACAACAATCTGACAAAAGAATGAGAGTTGGGGTCCTCGTTCAAAAGACGCGGACAGAGGTTGTGCTGATATGTGCTTTCAGGATGTGCACTGAATCAAGCAGTCCTTCAAATGCATGCATATTTATATTTTTCAATCATAAATAGGTACACACAGAGCCCTGAGTTACCCGAAGTCCTTCAGACAATGCGACTTTTCACATTTTTTCCCACAACGAAGCCACGTTCTGTACAAAGAGCTTAGCTAAGCCTGTGCAAGCAGTGTCCCCTTTCAATACGTGACCTTGCACACGCAGCACGGCAAGTTCAAGCATAGACCGCCAGTGTGGAGTCGGAATCATGTTCTCACAGAAGTGCGAATTAGAGGAGCGCCTGAAGAGTTCGTCTCTGTGGTGGAGGGCGAGTAGGTGGTTGGAGAGTTAGAGGAGTGACCTGCAGGAAGAAAAAAAGAGGGAAGATGAAACGGCGAATAAAAGACTAAAGAGGGCTGTCATTCTACTGAGTGACAGAAGTGCGTTAAAGAAACGCCTCGATGAAAGCGGTCTGTTTAGGTTCTTATTTGCTCAAGTCATCGTTCTTCCTGGTAGTTCTTTTGGGTTCAACTGGAGCTGGAACCAACATTAGAATAGTTTTGGATTTTTCATAGTTTATTGTTTTTGGTTTTGACTTTTTTTTTTCCTGTAATTCAGTTGGTTTTAATTAGTTTTTTTTCTAAATGCTCATATTCAAACAAATCCCATACAGCTGCTTTCTCCCAACTTTAGTCTCCATGTTTCCAGGCAGAGTGAGGACGAGAAATCGACTTAGTTCAAGTTCATTACATGTAACAAATATATACAGATAATCAGCGAATAGAAGCGGTGGCAAAAC
>JAPTMW010000003.1:24469431-24480452 GCA_029822955.1 Ostorhinchus angustatus
AAAACCTGCCTGCTACTGTTTTGAAACACATTTATGGTATGGTGAGGAGTTTTTTTGGCAGTGCTGATTAAACTTTAGAAGACATTTGATCACTCATAGTCTTAACACAGACATAAGAGAGGAATGATCTAACGCCATGACTTCAGTTTTCCACTAGCTCACTAATGCTTCTGCTCCTACAGTCACTTTTTTTTTTTTCACAGCTCTCGTGAAAATGAGGGAGATGGAGATAATGACTGAGCTACAGAATATTTACCCAGGAAGAAACTTACAGTGGAAAGGGCTGAAACTTTCCTGGGTATTATTTAAACTGTCTATCCTTGTAATCCAGGTTCATATTTCCCTTGAGTGAATTACATTTTCTGTGGTGATCCTGTGGGGAAGAAAGACCCTCATACACACACACACACACACACATGCACACACACACGCACACACACAAACATAATGTTTCAAGGGCCTCTATAATCAGAGAGGCCCCTACCATCTGCTCTGAACATCCCCACTAATGTCTTTCCCTCATTATACAGCCCTGTAGACAACAAGGACCCCAAACATTTTTCTTTCCATGGAGCAGACTCCTTTTTAAAGAGCTTTCAAAGACCAGCTTCTGGAAATTTAGCCCCCTCTTTACCCAGTATCTGATTAAGAGGAACCACAGTTCCCTCATGGCTCCATTTTCTTTCATGGTTGAGTGCTAACATGCTAACACGTCGGCTGCACCTACTTGTATGTTAAGTATAAAGATAGACATTATATTCATTTTTGTCCAAACTGGAAGCACAAAACCTTACTAGCATTTTTTGTAAACAGAAGACACATTTTAGTTTCAAATAATTATTTCTCATGCAAACATATATATAGATACATTTCATGGTGCCACAATAATTGTTTAGTTAATTTAGTTTATGATGATAAGCTTTTTTATGAACAGAATTATTCAAATTGGTGGTGTAAAACTTTGCTAACTAAAGAGGAATGAACATGTGAAACTGTCTTACCTATATAACAAATGTATGTGTTGTTTCATCCTAAAGTCTTTGGTGCAAAATAATTATATTTAGGTGGTGCAAGTAAAATTGCTATAAATATCCATCCAAACTGTGCAAATCATGGCTAATAGCTTTTGTAAACTTTTCTTAAATAGTACTTTTTTGTTTAATAAATGCATCTTCTGTTAATACTGATGTAAAAAGGCATCTATAGGGACTTTCTTAGCACCACAATAATTGTATTGGCAAGTGAACCTGATTTAAGAATGCAAAATTTGTCCAATTTGACAGCAATGATTCTTGCAAATGGTCTTTTAACAAAAAAAAAAAAAAAAGACATATTTGAAATCTTACTATATTATTCATCCAAAATGTATAGAGTTTTCTTGTGGAACAATAATTATATTACTTTTAGATAAAGCTAGCAAACTTATTTAAAAATGAACAGATTTGTCAATATGTCAAATTGAAACAGTGTAAAATATTGCTAGAGGTCTTTGTGACCAAACGTTAACTTTGAAATCCTACATAGAGTCAGTTTTCTGATCCCATAATACTCATCAATCTTAAGATATGTAAGATAACAGCTAATAAAGTACAACAAGCCTCTGGGCAGCTCTGTCTGGTGGTTACGCTTAGAATAAGTAATACTGAAAGACCAAAACCAATGTTTTTCAACATTGTGGCATTTTAGCTACTGAATAATAACTCTACATCAAAGTTAATCATTTTTACACCACGCTCTTTGCCTGCACTATGTCACCATTCGGCGATAACATTATGTGACAACAATAAAAGCTGACGCCATGTTCACTGTCATGGAATATGTCAGGCAGGTTTCAAGTCTCAGCAAGTTGATTTTTCTACCATATGGACATGAGTGGAATCCAGTGGCTTCATGGAAAGGCGGAAAAATAACAAATCTAAACCGCTACGATATGTGATGGAAAACGGATGACAGTAATGTGAGGTGTTCGTGATCGGTAAATGGTCTATAACATGTGAAAACCACTATCCTGCTTCTTTAGTGTCCTTTATTTTTAGTGCCAGCCAGAGCTTTCTACCTGAGACAGAATGATGATCTCAGAGCCAGTCTTGTCGTCACCTAGTGGCTGAGGTGACCATAGGAACCCACTCCCACAGAGGCAGAGGAGCCCCTCTCAATGGTGGGTTTGTCTGAGGGCCACATTTAAATACCATCTGTTTGTGGTCTGGTATTGAATGAGCCAGGGGAGCATGGAAGGAAACTCTAACTCCTATATTCTCCATTTTATTTAATATCAGCAGTATTCAGCCCACAGTAGGGATATATGGTCACCATACAGTACGCATTCCCTCATCCCACTATAGGTCCTGGGGGCATACTCAACAGCATCATACCAAATGATAAACACAGATATCTGATGGATGAGTCATACGTTATGTAATTTGGTGAGTGGGTCATGTGTGTGGGTGGAAGTATGGAAACCAGTGTTTTTGTTGGCTACTGAAGTGATCATCTCGTATTCCAGCTCTTCCAGTACCACGTATAAAGTAAATTGTTGTGTCTGTGTTACATTTTTGAGATCTACCCATTGGCGTGCTTTCACCATTGTGTGTGTGTTTTTTTTTTTAATCTGGAAGTGGTATTCCGCTTTCCCCGATGGTAGTGAGCGGCTTTGGAGCAGAAAGTGAGGAGTGGATTAGTGCCTGTAATAACACTGGACTTGTGGGTCAGGCTTGACAACGTATCACTGTGGTAAGTGAAGACCAGTCGCCTGACTCCACTGTGGCCCTTGCCAGACTGTAAACTGACTCCTCACTGGCCTATTGTTGAGATTGAGCAACATGAAGACGCCACATGCTCCCAATCTCCCTGGAATGGGAACACTTAGTTTTGAGTGTTGAATAATCATTTTCATCTTTAATATTCTGGTGTAACTTTTCAACACATCATTATTTTGCAGTTTTGGACCACTCCAATGGCATCTCTTCACCTGAAAGTTCCACTATCGGAGTTTTTATTTGTGGTTTGTTCAGCCAAGTTTAGAATTCTATTAAAGTGTGCATCTGTATTGTGGTTTAGAGGCAGGATATGTTGTTTATATTGAAATAATTCATATCCCTGAATACTTGATAACTACTAGTTGCCTGGTTACTCTTTCTGTTTACAACATAAACAACTTAATCTGATATTTTTTATAACTGTTTGTCTGAATTTGATTTAATGTGGCTATTAGAGGTTAACCAGTAATGGTTTGGACAGAGCTAATGTCATAGCAATAGTTTGGAGTGCAAAAAGCTGATTAATAGCCCCCCAAACATACCACCAAAAAACAAAAAACTAATCAATCAATGGATACATCTGGAACAGAATATTAAAATGTTTGTAAAATTCCGTGTAGTCTGGATGAAAAGCCATATATTAGCTTTCAGCTAATCCTGGCCAACAACAATAGCTTGTATAATGTATTATTGCTAAAGTATCCTGGTCTCTTTTAACTGGGTTTAAGGGCTTACCCAGATTTATAAAATCAGTATCCTTTAGGTTAAAGGATTTACAAAGAAATAGATTGAAATTGTGATTATTCATTATGTTGCTGAGAGATTAAGTTAGCTTAGTGAGAAGCTAATGGTTAGCTTAGCATAAAGCTTAGACATAGAAGACGACCCCTAATAGTTCCATTTAAAGTTGAAACAATACTAGTAAGTGGTAAAATGTGTTGTTGTAATGAATGTCCATATAAATGTACTCACATGTTGGTTTATATTAACTTCAATATAGAAATTTTATTCTATTCATGTGTATCGTTTGCTGTGTAAGTTTTAGAAATGTGAGTAGAGCTTTTAGAACAGAATAGCTCGATAGATAGGGTATCAAGTAGCCCAACAAAAAAAAAAAAAAAAAAGTGGCCGACTGAAACAAGCTGACTGCTGTGGAAGATGCTGAATACAGTAGCGTGATATTACAACTGAATCACAAGACAGTATCACAGTTGCATGATATAAAAGGGTACTTATTCTGACCATAGCTTTCGATCTCACCAGTTTTATCTTACATGGCTCAAAAGGCCATTACCTCAAAAATCTCCCCAAATGGGTCCCTTGGATAGAATCCTATCAAAGTTTTAAGGTCCTGAGACAATAACACATCTATGAACCCTTGAAACAGTTGAATAAATTCTTCACTGAATGGCATCAATTTCAGACTGTGGGTCCAGCGTCATATTTCAGCCCACATGACTCATTCAGGTCTGAGCGTACAGGTGAAATGACCACCCGTGCATAGGAAATTCAAGGAAGCTATTCAAATCAAAGGAAAAACCATCATCATTCCCCCCGCTGCCTGCCAAGCTACTGTACGACTCACTGGCTGGGTTAGTTTTGGAGTGGACACGAAGGTCAGGGACTCGTAACTCCTCATTTGCTGTCACCATTTACTTGGCAGAGGGATAATCTGACTCACTGCCCAGGGCTCTCATTGGCGTCCAGGGGACTATGGGCTGGCAAATGGCTGGGTCATTTCATACTGCCATAATAAAAACACATTCAGGCCGCAGCTTAAATGAAATCCTCAAGGAAACTATTGAGACTGTAGAAGGAAAGTGGAGAGACTGTTATGTGTCGCCAAGGCGTTGTCAACACCAGACAGTCTGGTGTGTTTGCGGCTCTTTTTACAAGCGTTTGTGCTTGAACGTCGGCGGAAGTGTCTCCCCTCGCTCGGCACACCAGGTGCTGGTGCGTCATGTGGGAAATGTACTGGCCTGTTTTATGAGGGGATGGCGGGGGCGGCAGAACCCGGCTTCCTCATACGTTCTTTTCAAGGACCCCTAGACGGGCAGATTATGGCCCGCTGTTAAATCAGACCGACTATTTAAGTGTAATGTCAGGGCAAATAGCGCTGTGGGTTTCCTTTGCTGGATGCCCACTTTGCTGTGTTGTCCAGCGCCCTCTGAAACCGTGTGTAGTCTCACTCTAGCGAAGCAGGTTGGAGCTCCTTGAATGGGACCATTTTTCCATTTGATCTTCAGACGTTTCCGTGGTTTTCACAGAGTTTCGGTGCTCTGTAGGTTCCAATGTTTTCCTTATTTGTAGAAGACGTATTGATATTTCCGAACACCATATCTGTGTGCAAAAGCTTGGGCAATAAACAACATCCAAAGAGCTTTATAACAAAACTTTATCCACTGGAGACCAACTCTATTCTGTCTGATTTTGGTGTAGGCGGTGTTCCGAGTGGCTTGGACCTGTGCCTAAACCTCATGAGGGTTGGGATAAACACAGATTTTTATCTTTGCTAAGGCTGATTAAAGGTGGCAATATAAACAATTTAGTGTCAACATTATTGTGTTTCCATGGTTTTACCAGAATCTAATGACAAAAACAGGTGGTTCTTCTTTTTAGAGTCAGGTGGAAAGACTGGGTGGCACCAAAAAAGATTAATTTAAGACAAAAAAAAAATAAAAATACTGTAAGTTTAACAAAGCTGTGTTAAAATACCTAAACAACTCAATCTATGAAGAGTTAGATTCACTTGAAATACTTTTTGTTTGACTAGTTTTGCATTTGTAATTACTTTAAGACAAACTATTGTAAAAAAAAAATAAATAAATAAAAAAAAATGTTTATGATATTAAGATGCTGCTACATGGAACGCTGTTGAACAAAGTTTCATTGTATTGTTTATCAGTTTTATTAAATATTTGGGGTTGAATAGTCAGTACAACATGTTTTAATGTTAAAGCTCAGGAAGTCATAACAGTTGGTCCAACCCAGTCTGCATGTATGGAACTGAAGTTAAACAGTGGAAGGGAGTCTGGAGCACAAATACCTCACATCCTCTAATCTCCGCGTTTTACTCAGACCTTCATCAACACCTTAATTTACAAGATGTTGATAAAATCTTGTGATTTGCCAACATTATTATTAAACAATATTATTATTATTAAAAAAAATATTCATAGCTTTTCATAGCACTTTAGCACTTCCTCTGTAACTTTGAAGTCGTAGACTTCCATTAAAAAGGGATTTATCGGATTAAGTTTACACTCTGTATTATGATACTGTATCTCAGCCTCTAAAATAGGATTAACATGCCTGGATAGATGTCTTTCTTCATAGATTGATAGCTGCTTGGGAAACTTCAAGTCCCCGATGGCTCAATGAGAGTTGTCTAACAGACAGCTGTGTTTTGGATTTCTTCAGAATTGGCCTTGTTTGGCTGTTTTTTTCTCCTTTTATAGTGTCATCTGAGTAAATGCAAAAGACAGGATGCATAAACATCTCAACTGTCTGTAGCTCAGCATTTTCTCAAGTATCACAGCAGTGCAGCATGGTGTGTGTTCCAATATGTAGATAAATCTTTTCCCTGCCAAACAATGTTTATACGACAGCAAAGAGATCAAATTTGGCCATAGGCCACAAGTTTAAAAGTTCACAGCTGAACTGTTTTTTTCTTTTGAGAGCCTCTTAAAGTCTACAGGCATGGACTTGTCACTTACCACACTTCATATATCAAAACTATAATCTGCTGGTACAGGTATTCGACCCATTACAGGTGTACTGCTCAGTATTTAAGGCATCCTTGCCCTTTAGGCAGCAGGTAGGATTAATGACGCCACCTTTTGTGAAAAGATCACATTCCCACATCCTCATTGCTGCCGCTTTGTTGACAACATTTCCTTGAGCAATATTCTGAAAAATACCTGCTGCAGGAATCTGATTCCAGCTTCATGTGTTGGTATGTCACTACATCAGTACTGCAGCTTCCTCCTTCCTTCAAGAGCTGAAAGAAAATATCTGTACACAGAGTTGTAATGTTAGGTTTGAGATTTTGTACTGATACACAAAAACACTATATCAGTTCTTCTGGAAGGGTAAATGTTGTATTTGTTGTAATTATTATACTCCTCTGCTGTTAAAGGGGATGTGAAATGTTCACATTAGTTGATACAGATAATTGTAATACAGAGTTTAGAATTTAAAATTTAAAGGCTAAATTAAAATGGAAGAAAGCAGATGGTTATTTGCCATTTTAAACAATTCTTTATAGTCAGATCATGAGAAACATTTGTTAAACAGCTAAAAATGTCAAAATGCAAAAACAAACCAAATGTGTAACCAAATGCGTATGAATAAATTTTTTATTATGTGACAAACTTCCTAAAATCAGATTTAAAAGTGATGTTTGCATTAAGACACATCATATTTCCAGATTTTTGGCAATACACAATCTCACAGTCTTCTTTGTTCTGGTTTTAGTTTCCTGTTTTACATAAAAGTTAATTTATCATACAGCACATTTCACTGGAAAAATACTGTACTTGCTTTGCCAGTCGTTTGTAGAAGATGCACGATTCCATCTAAGAAGCAAAATCGTGTTTTATGTAAATTTTTCATTTTATTTTGCTCACTGATTAAATTAGATTTGAAAAGAACAGGGCATTCCGTTCAACATGAGTCTGGCTTTCATCTAAACTGTATTTATTTAACCAGATTATTCTCCACATGCTTTAATAAATCGAATTGACAGTACTGTAGATTCTTTTTCACTGTATGTGCTTCAAGGCATCGTGGCTCTGCTTTGGCTTGCACAGACTTGTGTTTTGCATGTGAGGGCCCTGCTCTGATTTTTATCTGCGTGTGGATACATCAGTCATATTTCTGCTTCTGTATCTTTCAGGTGGTCAGGGCTCGGCTGGAGGAACAGGGCGTGGTGGTACGTGACGTTAAACTGAACGGATCTGCAGCCAGTCACGTGCTTCACCAAGACAACGGCCTGGGCTACAAAGACCTGGACCTCATCTTCGGCCTGAGTCTTAGCGATGACAAAACCTTCCGGCTGGTTAAGGATGTGGTGCTGGACTGCCTGGTGGACTTCTTGCCTGAAGGGGTGTGCAGGGAGCGAATCACAGCACTCGCACTGAAGGAGGCGTACGTCCAGAAACTGGTGAAAGTATGCAACGAGACGGACCGTTGGAGCCTCATCTCCCTGTCCAATAACACCGGCAAGAATGTGGAGCTCAAGTTCGTGGACTCTCTTCGAAGGCAGTTCGAGTTCAGCGTCGACTCTTTCCAGATCACTCTGGATTCGTTGCTGCTCTTCGACCGCTGCTCGGAGACGGCCATGTCCGAGACCTTCCACCCGACGGTGCAAGGCGAGAGCATGTATGGGGACTTTGAGGAAGCTCTGGGCCACCTTCGCTCAAAGACTATCGCCACTCGCAGCCCAGAAGAGATCCGAGGCGGCGGGCTGCTCAAGTACTGCCACCTGCGGGTGCGTGGTTTCCATCCGTCTTCTGAGGCTCAGATGAAACTCATGCAGCGCTACATGTGCTCACGCTTCTTCATCGACTTCCCTGATATAAGCGAGCAGCAGAGGAAACTGGAGGGTTATCTGCAGAACCACTTTGCGGGCATGGAGCACAAGCGCTACCAGTACCTGGTGACGCTGAGGCAGGTGGTGGACGAAAGCACTGTGTGTCTGATGGGCCACGAGCGCAGACAGACATTGGCACTTATTTCCGCCCTGGCGTTGCGCGTCATGGCCGAACAGAATGCAATCCCCGCTCTATCAAACATCACCTGCTACTACCAGCCCGCCCCGTATGTCAGAGACGTCAACTTCAGCAATTACTATGTGGCGCAGGTTCAGTCGCCGATGGCTGCCTGCAGTAACTCTTATCAGACGTGGCTGCCTTGCAGCTGAGCAAGAACTTTGGAGAAACCTGTCAAGCTTTTTGTTTTTACTTTAAGTTGATGTAAATGGAGCATTTTACTAGAATGCTGGTACTTTTGTAGCAATGTGGGTTCTTTGGTTTGAGACCCATTGTGGACATATAGGAATTAAGTAGGGATGCAGTGAAATTCTGGGCTGATACCGATGTATAAAATAAGGATTTGGCCGATAGCAGATGCCAGTGTCTTTAAAAGATGTATTTATTCTCCCTTTTGTGTTGGGAAAATAAAGAAATATTCCTTACAAACAATAACCTTTTATTAGCATTAGGGTTAAGGTTTGATTTACAACAGAAGAAGTTTAAGGCCAAAATACATGTGTTGGACTTCTTTTGAAAGTAAATATCATACATTTTGGTGTTTAGCATGTAGCTAAAACACGACTTAAATGTATCCCTAACGCTAAAATAGTTTGGTGGTGATCAGCTGGATGTTGAAAGGTTAAAGTCTCTGTCTTCACCACACTGTCTTTAAACGAACACAAACTCAATCACATAAAATTTTTCATTAAACCTTTAATGAAACAAAACAGATCAACATCGGCTGCTGCTATCGGTGAAACTCGTCTTAATTGCAGATCAACAAGGCTGATGTTGACCAATACTGGCTGATATACCAGTGCATTCCTTGAATTTATCTTTTTTTTTTTTTGTTTTTGCCAAATTGTATATCAAAACCATTCCACTAAGTTATATTGATTAATACTGCTGTAAAAATACAAAAAAAACTCGAGCCATTCTAATTAAAAAATTTTTTGTTTCATAACATGGACATATATAGAAGAATATGAAGGGTTGATGTGTGACTGAGGAGCTTTTTCTTGTTTCTTGTCTGGTGGAAGCTTGTATTGGGTCTATAATGAAATGTAAATAGTTTGTACGAAACCAGAAAGCTGTTTTTTTTTGTTCTGTCTGTGGTTTCAGCTGACCTGACTGGGAGAAGAAAAAAAAAAAGGACCAAAGAAATACTTTCTTGTGTAGCATGACAAACAAAGACTGTATGTGGTTCCAAGTGCCTGAAATTGACCGTCTTTATAGTAGTTGCTATGTAAGAATTGTTTTTGAATCTTTTTCATCCAGGTTACTGTACATTTCTATATCCAGGGTCAGGGTATTTGTTTTTAAAATCATTAAAATATCAAAATTGAAAGATGTGGTACGCTGGTCTTTCTTTACATTACGAGTTCAGACAAGTGGAATGAGGACAAAATGTTTCATTATGCTCCAGTTGACTCAAATTAGACTGTAGATATGTGTGGTGAATATGTCCTCTATCTCCATTCTCTGGATCTCCCTGTCTCAGTTTCTGTCTCCCTAAAGATCTCTCCCTGTCTATCTTTCACTATCTTCTGCAATCACACACAAACTGCTCAGTGTGTTGCCTGTGTTCCCTCAGCCAGACACCGACTGGCCCTCACACAAACACTCGCTTGTTTAAGCTCTGTGCATTTTTTCCCCGAGAAACGGATTCCCCTGAGCTCGAGCCCCCATACATTAGCCATTTCCTTTCACTTGTGTGCATCTAACAAGGGGTTTCCTTGGCCTCATTCATAAAGAGGAGACTGCTGTTGCTTGTCTTGGATGAGTTGAGCTCTGAGGGGGCAGCTGAGGACCAGGTGGTGAAATGGGATTGCTGGCTTTTCAGCAAATGTAATGGTGCATTCCAGCACTTCTCCTTCCTGGATCATCAAAATGCATTTCATACTCACTTTTTTCAATTTTTTCTATGGCGTTTCTTGAAATTTAGTAGAGTGTGAAATGGCATACGGCTGGGACACACCTGTGTACTGATGCTGCTGAAAGAAACAAAGTACTAAAGCTGAATATTTTAGCTGATTTCTTTATAAAAGTTTATCCGTGAGGGAAGTGTCTGGTGGAGTGATTAAAGGGGCGAGATAGAAGAGCAACATAGGAGTTTTCCCTCCCTGGATTAGCTGTCAGATTCGCCTCCCAGCTGCTACAAAAACACTAGTGGAAACATAGGACTCCCCAGGAGAGATCCACCGGAATAAACACGCTTTAACTGAGCTGGAGCTCGTCTTATCTTTAACAAACCAGTGATTTTTGAGTCTGGTGGCCAGACCCCAAGAGTCATCAAGAGACGTGTGATGAATGTGTCTCACAAAGTGTACAAACAGCTCCTGAGTGTTGTTAAGTGGAAGTCTGTTTAATGCTTTGCACGTCTGTGGTTACAAAATTAAACACTTAAACAAAAATGAAAGCTGCTTTTCCTGCACAGAGATGCAACACAGATACCAACAGCAGTTTCAAAGTGTGGAGTACTTATGGATTAAAAACATACACTGCAGAAATG
>JAPTMW010000003.1:25164495-25175809 GCA_029822955.1 Ostorhinchus angustatus
TTGTTCAGGGGCCATATACAACCCAATATGATCTCAAATGGTAAAGACCAGTAAAAAAGTAACAGTGAAAAATGTAACATTATATGATGAAAATGTTTACATATTACAAAGTATTGATAAAACAAGTGGTTCCAGGCACAACAAACCCCGCCCCTCGCACATATTGTAGCTTATTTTAGCATCGATCCAGCTGATGTCATCATGTCTATATATGTGCTGATGTCAGTATATCAATTACCGGTACCTCTATATATGTCCCAAGTTTGAAGTCAATTGGAACAAAATTGATGTTTTATAGACGTGAAATTTTGGCCATTATAAGTAAATGGGAGAAAAAAGATTTTAAAAATTCATTAAAAATTTGATCTTTGACCTACTTTTCCTAAAATGTAATTAGATCTACTCTGGGTCACTGGCAATCTATAAACCCAATTTGGTATGAATTCAACCAATAGTTTTGCGGCTAGAGTGTTAAACAAAGAAACAAACCGAACTAAAAACAATACCACTTCCAGGGGAAAAATGCAAATAACATGTACAGTCATGAACAACCTGAAATTTGAAAGAAAAATTTGTGCAATTTTACGCCTCAGTTTATTTACACGTGTAGATTACAACTTACAGATCACAGTGGATCTACAAAGACACAAAACATTTAATAAAAGGCAGAATATTGTTAAAAATGCACTTAAGTCTCTCAAAACATTTCAGGTTGTTCATGTTTGTTCAGATTTTTTGTGACAGGATAGTTTGTAAATTTAAACACTTTCATGGAGTTTCACACAAAAACAAAGATGAAAAAATTGAAGTTGTCACTATATATAGGTTATTATAATAGTATTGTACTGGTCTGACCCACTTGAGGTCATACAGGGCTGGACCTGAACTAACATCCTTAAATTGTTTATGTCTTCCGTGTAATTTCTGCATTTCGCACATTCATCCCACAGGCCGGATTGGACCCTTTAGTGGGCCGGTTTTGGGCCACGGGCCATATGTTTGACACCCCTGAAGTAACAAATGATGAAAATATTAACTCCAGTTTTCAACGTCAGCACCATAACTCAAAATATGATGAGGCTTTTCTGTGATTCACTCTCCCCCTTTTTGTCTATGGTTGACTCAAACTGCACTTTAATGCAGCAGAAGCCAGAGTGTGCACTAAAAATAAGCACTAAATCATGAGACTGGAAATTACAGGATGTTTTCACTTTGTTACATCTTCTTACATCTTTAACGTTGTTTGAATTTCCATCTTTTCTTAATCTCATGTCTGAAAGTGATTCATAACAGGACAAAGGTCATTTTGCTAACTAAATCTGTAATGCTACTTTAATACATCAGCAGAATTTATATGGTGTAATGATTATGAATGTATATTTATCATTAGACCAGAAGATGAACGACTAGAAAAATCACATTAAGTCTGTCTCCGAAGGGACTATAATCTGGTTTTACTGTTAGCACTCATCATACAAATGCATTTTATCTTTTGTAATATTAATTAGAGGTGTAATCATTAAAGGTATCCTGTATTAAAATACATTATACATGACTGTGGAACAGCTGGGATTTGCCACCAGATGTGCAGGACAACCCCAGAAGCTGCTCAGTTGTCCTTTTTTTTCTCCAACATCAGGCTTGAATGAATATTGTGGGGTATAATGAAGTGTTGTGTTCAGCCCCCTCCTCATGCTGATCTTGTGATAGGGGAAAAGCACATTCCCTCTATATTACTTGCCAAATGTGTGCGTATGTGTGCGTGTTTGTGTGTGTTTCACCGGGGAATCCGGCGTCGCAAGAGCACAATAAATCACATTTTAGCAGAATCATGTGATTAATAGAGGGAGGGCTGTGGAGCATTTGGAAATCCCTGCTGACCCAAAGTCTTGATGATATTGTGTCTATGGTATCTGAAGGAAATGCAGTAATCCGGGGGGTATGAAACGAACGTTAAGGTGCAGGTTCAGAAACCCTTTGGCACTTATGTTGCATGTAACCCAGGGTGTGTGGACAGTGACTGAAAAAAAAACCCAGATAAATGGGAAGAACAACAGCCTCACCTACTGGATAAATGTGTTGTCGACATGAGAGGTAAAAGACGTCTTTACTTTTATTGATTGAAATGAAAAATAAACATTCATTTTGCAACGTTGCATTATAAACTGCTGAGAAAAACATTCAAAGACATCAAAAATGGTCCCCTCTGAGTCAGTTGTGTGTAAAATATAAGGCACTTAAAACAGGTGAATAAAAACGTATAATTATAAGAAGTAGTAAAGCTGGGTAACGAACTCTAGTAATTTTACAACACCAATCAAATTGCTTCGATACAACTGATTATTAAAACCGTCTGGCATCATTGGTTATCCAGTTTCAGGAGTTAGCAGTAACTTTCAGCAGCACTGTGCAAGTAGACTGACAGATTTTATTCATTTTTATTGGTGATATTATGTGAGACAACTTATTTTTATGCGGTAAAAGTGGTTGGAATGTATAAAAATTTAACTGAACATAAATATTTGTATTGTAAATAATTGTAAATATTTGTAGTTTTCTTTTTGGTTACAATGGGGAAAAAATGGAATATTTAGGAACCAGTATTGAAGTAAAGTCCTTTGCAGTAGTATAAAAGTTCAATAGAACAATATCCAGCCTAAAACAACAGCTTCCCAGAAACGAAACTGATTTCATACACAATTAAAAAAGAATCTGAACATATCACTAGTGTGGTGAAAAATTCTCAGCAGTGATCGGCAAAGCCTCATTTGTGTAGTGCTCAGAACTGGAGTATTTGGTAACAGTGAATAAAACAAGTGACTGCCCCTAAGTTACTGCAGTGACACCTGTCAAACCTTTCTGTGAAAGTTCTGAGGGAGAAGTAGACAGAAATGAGTACAATAAGCAATAAAGACCTACATTTAAGGTCACTGGGTGTAAGACAGAGGTGTCTTTCTGTGTTTAGTAACATCTGTGTGCTACGTTAGGTAGTGGCTGTTAGTGTCTAAATTACTTGACGTGTACAAGGTCACACAACAAACCAACTGAATTAGTTGCTTATCATTAACACTCAACTGTCTTCATAATCATGTGCTAATCTTACTCATGTTTGTTAGAATCTGAACCTGGAATTTAAATGTTAATTAATTATGGTCCTTTCTGTCTAATTCTCCCTCATATTAATACAGACATTTTTTTATTATTTCCTTTGGAATATCTGGTCAATATCTGACTGGTTGTTTATCTGGTCATCATAAAATAATGGGGGGGATGGGCAAATTGCAACTCTAACTTTCTTCAGTAAGTACGGTCCACAGATTTGTAGTCTCCAATTCTCATAATGTCTGTATATAATACAGTGTTTCTCAAAGGGGGTGGTACCCAGAAATCTGAGATGAGGGCACTGAGACAGAAATGGGGGGTGTTAGTCACTGTTAGTTATCACATTGTATAAGTTTCAATATCTGAACCAGCGGTGCTGTTCTTGTACTCCCCGCATGTAATCTCAATGGTGAATTTATGTGTCGTCGTCACCCCCCCTTGCCAAATATTCTCACAATGACAAGGCAGCGTTTGGTCAAATCAGGTTGAGAAACACTGATATAATATCTAGTAGCGCTGATAGACAAACAGTGTTGAAGAGTCCCCTCACTGAATCCAACTCCTCTAAGTGTTTGTCTTCACAGGTATAAATACTACACCCTCTATAAACTTAAGGGATATCAGCTGTTGGACTGTCTGCTGTACTTTCCCTTGTTTTTAAGTCTGATGTGCTTCCTGTGCCTAGTAATGATTACTAAGGTTTTGACAGTTGCCACTTTGAAAGGGGCTAAGATAATGGTAACAAAAATTACCTGAGGTGAAAGAGTGGAATGTGTGATTAAAGCTCTATTTAACAAAAAAAATCTAAGGTTTCTTGCCAAAATTAAACATGGAACTTTAGCCACAAAGCTAACAAGAAAGCTCATGTATTTTCAAGATAAAGTGGTGCAAACTGCAAGAGCTGCCTGCCTGGTGACAGACTTTAGTTGAACTCTCTGTCAGGGAACACCAGTGGAGCCACCAAGGTCCAGAGGAAGAGGGCCAAGCCAAGCCAGCTGGAGCAGATCTTCACCCAGACGGCGGGCATGGTGGTCTGCATGGCGCTGTAGTCAGTATCAGGCCTAGTGAGACAAAAACATACAAGCGCGGAGATGAATGTTGGAAGGAAGTGGGTCTGCTGCAGGAACGGGCTGAAGTTACACACTCAGGGATACTCACTTGTACCAGTTAGTGAGGGTCATCATTATGTACAGAGATGCCAGCAGGAGGCAGAAGTGGAAGAACGAGTAGCTGTAGGTGACGCCATCTTCTTCGTTGTCCACGGCCCGTCGGACCCCATCCTCTCCTTCTGCGGCTTCAATGTTAGTGGTGAGACCCTGACCCTCCTCAGTCTGCATGAGCTTGTTCACCTGGGCGTTGTTGGAGGAGCGGATACTGGAAGAGGAGAGAACACAACAACAGATACTATTAGATCAGTCTGACAGGAAGTACTCTGTGGGATTAAGTCATAACCACTGACTATTCCAGCAGACACGCTCCTCCCTAGTGCCATGTGCTGGTTTCCAACCCTCCTCAGTATATGAAGTAACAACCTCCAAGCTACCTACTACTAAAACTACTTTTGATAAACATTTGGATCATACAGTACAGTAGACCTGCTGAGTTCTTTGCGACAGCTTCGTACACAGGTGTTTTACTTATTTTATTTGCCTTCCCATGTGGAAATATTCCACCAAAACAACCTTTGAAAAAGCACAACTGCTGCAGCTTTGGGTTAACCAAGATGATTGTGATAGTGTTTGTAGATATAGAAACAAGCCAGACAAGCAATCAGAATGGGTTCAGCCAGATATTTTTCCAGCAGTGACAAAGTGCTAAAATGAAGTGTTGAAATAATCCACTTGTGAGAGATGAGGCTGGGCAAATGAACGATTTTGAAATGGGATCGTGATGACATTTATGTTGATAGCAATGATAAGCTTTGGACATTTTTTTACTAGATATAAACAGCTCTAAGTCTTTAAAACATAGCAGAAATAAACAACATGCCCCCCAAAGCTCCATATGCGGGTACATGTTACTATGGAGGTGGATAATGTTTGTACTACAGCCATGTTAGAAAAGAATCTTTACATTTGGAATGACATATCAGCACATTGTTCTGGTCTTTGCTGAATTTACACCCTGGAAAAAAAAAAAAAGGCTTTGTGGTGCATTCAGGTGTACCTTGTAAAATCTACAGCAAAGCGTGTAGGCACATGGACGCATTCAAGTGCACCTCATTAACTTAGAAATCTACACTCAAAATTCCGCAAACCTTCTTTCAAATACTTTTTTTCTTAATATCCTTTCTGTAAATACATAGGCTTACATCTGTCATTACACTGAAAGTATGTTGTAGTTACTGATCCATCCAAAGCTACAGCAAAACTACTACTTGGAGCACAATGACCTCATCTTTAGGAAGTCTTCAGTTTAGTGATACATAATTAATACACAATCACTACCCATACTTTTTCAATTTTGCATCATTGTGTTTTTCTGCTTAAGTGCAGGTATGAGGTGAAATTTAACAGCATCCTGGCAGCGCTTGCTGTTCTTAATGAGTACTGCTCTCAAATCACTTGACCCGCTGTGACTTTACTGCTCCTGAAAGCACTTTGGCTGCTTTTACAATTATACTTCATTAAATCCATGTCACTGCTGAGCCTCTAATATCTTTGTTTCAGTGCTGGGTGTTTGCTGCTATTACTGCTCAACATTAGCTTTTCCAAACGTTGAGTATGGTCATGTGTTGAGTACTTTTACATTTGTGTGACTACGTAGGTGTTCACAGTGAAGATAAGATTCACCTACTCAGTCAGTTTACGGTCCAGACCACACAGACTGGAGATAGAGATTTTCATCTGAGACAGAGGGTATTAATTAGCTATAGACAGATTTTACTCTTTACTCTGAAGCTCCATGTTTATAAAGTGAATATGTGAAAACCTGTACAAAAAGAGTATCACTCAGAATTATTCTTATCCTACAGAGAAAGTGTGTGAGGAGTTATTCTCTGTTAATATTTCTAAGAGGAGTAAACTAGCCATCTGAACATAGAGTAAATCATGACTTTCTTCCATTCACTGGGTTGCAAGAATAGAGGCATTATGGGTCACCCCAGTGGCCCACTTGGTAAAGTGTGAACCACATCAGGTCTTAATGCAGCCGTGCAGACTGAAATCTACTTTGAGCCACTTCACAGATCCCCTCACTTCCTGCCTCTGTTTCCTGCATCTCTGTTGTGGCTAAAATAAAGACTAAAAAGCCTTAAAAAACCCCACTGCAATCAACAATTCCAGTAACTGCACAATGATCAAGTTTGTCGTGGAAAACACACGCACTACACAAGTAAGTACACAGTGTATTGCAGTGGAAGTATGGCCCTAAACAGCAGGTAGTATGAAGTTCCTGACAGCAGCATAAGTTTAGGTTGATCAGAAATATATTACGGTAGCCTCAATATTCTACTGTAAGCACGTTCAAATCATCCACACAGAAAAGTATCTGCAGTAAGAGTCACATACCTGGCATAAAGGGTACAGAACAAGAAAATGACCAATCCCACAATACTCTGTGCGTCCCACCATTGGACACCTCCAGGGGCTTGTGTTGGAGTAGGTCCTACTGGAGTTGGGCTGGTAGGCTGCACCAGACTCAGCAGACTAGGATTACACTGGCGGTCTGAATTTGAAAGAAAGAAAAGTATGTAAACAACAGAGACTATAACTGTGAGTAATTTTGAAAACCATTTTAACACTGGAAAAAGTGGAGTTCATGTCTTTCTCTGGGCTTCTTCTCAAACCACTTCTGGAAAGTTCAAAATCCACCTGGACTCACTGGGGTTGTTGCTCATGGCTGACCAGGTCAGATACATGGTGTAGAGGGAGATCAGGGAGGCCTGGAGCAGACCTGAGCTCGGCTGGGCCTCCTGTGGACGCAAGGTATGGAATCAGAATCAGAAAAAAAAACCATTTAATTTAGGCATCCTTATTTGTGTAGACTTATGTTCAGTATTGTAAGTCTGATGCACAAAATGTCAACTGTTTCAATTCACATTACCTGCACTTTGGGCAGAATGGCTACGACTGACACAATGATGCAGAAAATCATGTTCAGGCTGATGAACACCTTGTGCTCAGTGCAGTCATCGGGTTTGGTGTAATAAATGTAAAACAGCACGACAGCAGTAAAGGCCAAGACATAATGGACGATGGTACAGGTCAGCAGAGCTAAGGAGCAACACAAAGCCACATTACCACAGAGACTTTGAGTCCCTACAGACATTAGTAATGTACTTATTTAACACACTGCCTGCTCACCTGCAAACCAGCACTTGGAGTTTCCCTCCTCAGCTTTCTCCAACCAGGACTGGCTCCAGGAGTGGGCAAAGTCAACCAGCAGGATGAGCTGGATGATGATGAAGATGAAAGAACCCACCACGCCAAAGTAATACCACACTGACAAGAGACATTGTACAGGACATTGAGTACCATGACAAAGTTATGCAATGACAACTGAATTACAGTACATTTTCATTCTAGTATGCCACGTCACAAGCCATAATGTGCATATTCTGATGGCTACATACAATAATCAGTGTATATCATATGTGGATGACCAACAGACAGAATAATGAGTGACCAAAATGTTCAATAAGATATAGGTTAAAGCTACATATATTGATTAATAAGATTGTAAATAACATAGTGTTTTGTGTCCTAAAATATGTCACCAAGATGACGAAAATATAAACTTACAGGCCAGTAGTTAGGTTATACCATAATGAGAGATCTACTGTGTTTGGTCAGGTGACTAAGCTGTGACCCATGTAACAACAGATGTCTTAATACCTGCTTGTGTACAGGATTGTGTTGAGGATAGTGATGTGTCTTCAGTTTTGTGTAATATGTGTGGCTTAATGTCTTTAGACCACAGTCGTTTGGGAGGGAAAGGGATAAAGTTACCAAGCAACCACCAGCTAGTACTGGCGCAGTGTTGATCAGAGTCACCAGGGAGGCAACATTACGTCAATAAGGTCTCATTACCCGTCTTTTCTTTTACTTATTTTGTTCTTATCATTTCCTTGTCATCATATCCACTAGTTCAATTTGTCTTGTTGGCTGTGACCTGTTACAGGTGACAGGAAGCAATTAATAAGCATACAAGCTCTTTCAACCAAACGGGCGATAAGCTATAGTCATTAAAAGTTTAATTAAAAAAATACACACACACACTCTGCATATCAAACAAATGTCCATTAGTAGTTTAATATGATGGTAACTCTGGAGTATTTATGGATAAATTAACCACTGCAAAAAAGGACTTTCAAACATTCATAAACACTTAACATTGGCAGTCATTAAGGATTTGTTCATGATTTTAATAGTGATTATAATTTGTCTCCTTACAATAAATAAAACACATCATTCCTCTGAATCATATAGAGTAAAGTGCTATTTGATGGCTGCAGTTGTTATTAAATATGAAAACAAGACAACACTGTAACACTTCAGCAGAGGAAAGGCAGAAACGCAGCCAACACTTACTATAAATATCATATGTCTGTTTTGGCCTGAACCTCAGAAAGCTTTCTGTTCTCTTATTGTGATTTCTAGTTCAATCAGCAGAAGTGTAAACTGTGTTGCAGAACAGTAGCAGTGTCGCACCGGATTTGTCTAGAGGTGTGAGGCTATAAAAACATCACATTTGTCTCCATACCTGTATTAAAGGTGCCATCTGGAATGAAGAAAGCTCCCACAGTGATACCAACAAGCACCAGGAACTTGAAGAACCAGAAACTGAAAAAACAAATATTCAGTTTTTCTAAGTACAGTCTTGGAAAAAATGATTAGACCACCCTTGTTTTCTTCAATTTCTTGTAAATTTTAATGCGTGGTTCAACTAAAGGTACATTTGTTTGGACAAATAGAATGATAACAACAAAAATAGCTCATAAGAGTTTAATTTAAGAGCTGATATCGATTTTTGCAGCTGCCTTTTTAAATTGTGGGTTGTTCTGTTTTCCTTTTTGTCTTTTTTTTACTTTGTTTTTTTCCTTTTTGTAAATGACTGAAAATATGATAAAACCAATAAAAAATTAAATGACAAAATAAGAGAGAGCTGATATCTATCCATTTTCCATGACTTTCTTGATAATAACTAAAATCACTTCAGTTCTTACATCAATATCTATGGCATTGTACTGGCAAAAACAGTGCTTTTATTCATTCCATGTTTTCTTTTCTGTCTGTTTTAGTCACATGATACACACAGGAGATAGTACTTGATTGCAAAACCATTGCTTTTGATGGTCTAATAATTTTTCTGCAACTATGTACACAACAAACATATTTTTCCCTCTGTGTACGTGCTATCTTGCCAGTGCAGTTCCTATTTTTGTCCAGCAGAGGGCAGCACGCTGTCATCGCTCAGTGCTATGCCAGTGAAATGTGTGAGCTGCAGTGCACAGTACAGACCCATTTTGGAGAGCGGCTCGGGGGTCCTTGCTGCTGCGCACTCGGATCATGATGATGGAGAAGAGGAAGAAGAAGCAGGTCATGGCGAAGCACATGCGGTAAACCGACTTGTAGCCCACAACGATATTACAGTTCACCTTGCCCTCCAGGCCCGGTATGGTGGATCCGCCAACACACAAACCTGGAATCTGAGCACGACAACAGAAAGAAAGAACATAATGGGGCAAAAGATGGAGGAAGCTAAACTGGGCCAACTTTAAAAACAAAAATCAGAGTATTCCCTCTACTGCTCAGTAATAGTTTTACTCTGTTGCTCAGTTAAATCCTTATGAATCAGTTTGAATGAGTTACCAATTTTTCTTGAATTGCCAGAAACATGTGGGTTGAGGAAATATCCAATGCAACACCTACACCTACAGAGAGTCTAGAGGGTATTTTTAATATTTTAGCAGCTTATTAGTTGTGATTCAGCTATGGGCTATTTGCAGATTACGTCACCTCCCCGCAGACGGAGGTCAGAAGGTGATTCTCTACATAGGAAACACTGGCTAAATGCATCTAGTTTTGCTTGTTTGCCTGATTTAATCAATCAGTTTGACAAACTAAATGGAGATTTTATCAAGTTGTTGTTCATAATGGGGAAAATGCATGAAACCTTTGTTGAAACTGTCAACTGTCACTGACCATTGAATCAAGTCATGTTACACAAAATACATAACTACACTGGAAACTGCAGGAAAGACCTTTTGGCATTATTTTCTGCCTTTCGTATTTAGATGGAAAGTGGAGCCAGATGAGAGAAAACAGAACACGTACCACAAATGACCCTAATAAGAATCAAACCCAGGCCACTATGCTAAGGCCTCAGCCTATGTGGTACGGGCTCTATGAGGTGATCCTCAATTATGTCTTTTTGGGGGGGACCCACTTTTGTAAAATGACAAATCATCACAACCCAATTCACAATAGGGCTTATGTACAATTGTGCATAAATTCACTGACATTTCCTCATCATGCATAATATCAACTTGAATAAACCAGCCATTTTGGGTGCTTCTATGAAACTGGGTTCATTTTAGTACCTGGCACTTTTCCAGCTTTTTTTAAGAATCAATAATAAAAGAGAAATTTAGACATATTTCCCCCTAGGATGTACCTAATAATGACCTCAGAAAAATGCAAAAAAAATTATATTCTTGCTCTGAGCCATCCCAAAATTAATGAATTTTTAATGAAACACAGGGGATTATACAAATTATAGGACCAAAATTGGGACAGGAACAGCTACCTAGGTGTTGATCTGGAACACATGGCTTGAAATTGTCTTACATACCGCTATAAATAAAGACACTCAGTACGTTTACACGCACTTAGAGAAATTCCACTTGTTGCCTTAGTCCGGCTAATATCGAAGTTTTAAAAGCCATGTATACACCTTAGTCGGACTGCAATCGAACTGAACTGGAGTTTTAGAAATCGGACTATTCATGCCAGATAATGCAGTTCTAAGTTCTAAGCCTGGCCACTTCCCCTTCCAGAAGTGACGAGAGCCATGGCATGACAACAGCACAGTAGCAGAAGAAGACGAGGAACAACAAAGAAGAAGTGTGCAGCTTATGTGTAACCCGATCAAGGTGTACAGTATGTACAAAATGTACTGAGATGCTGCATCGTTGTCGTCCATATTCTCGCTAGGTGTTGTTCTTCTCCCTCTACTACGTCTGCTTCAAATCTGCTGTGTTTGTTTACTA